>JAIQCU010000063.1:0-87563 GCA_022114935.1 Leptestheria dahalacensis | reverse complement strand
TACTTAGGAGCTTCATACTTGGGTTCTTCGTACTTTGGCGCTGTGTACTTGGGTTCCTCGTACTTTGGAGCCTCATACTTGGGTTCTTCGTATTTCGGGGCTGAGTATTTGGGCTCCTCGTATTTCGGTGCTGTGTACTTGGGTTCCTCGTACTTAGGAGCTTGGTATTTGGGTTCTTCGTACTTCGGCGCCGTGTACTTGGGTTCCTCGTACTTTGGAGCCTCATACTTGGGCTCCTCATACTTCGGAGCTTCGTATTTGGGCTCTTCATACTTTGATACTGTATACTTCGGAGCGTCATACTTGGGCTCATCATACTTCGGAGTTACCTTTGGTGCTTGGTACGTAGGTTCCTCATACTTCGGTGCTTCGTAGGCTTTTGGTGTTTCATACTTCGGTTCCTCGTACTTTGGCACTTCATAAGTCTTTGGTGCGTCGTACTTCTCTGGTAAGTATCCCTGTTTCTTATCTTCGTACTTGGGAGGATCATAAGTTTTCGGTTCATCCTTTGCGGAGTAGGTGTCTTTCTTATTGTCATAAGTAGGCTGGGGATATTCCTGCTTGTCGTGCTTTGGTGCTTCGTAGCCTGGTTTTTTATAATCGTCTTTCTTGGCAGCATCGTAAGCCGGAGTAGCGTAGTTATCCTTATCCTCATAAGCGCTTGGAACTGCATAATCCGATGACTGAGGCTTGGAGTATCGGTTAGGGGTAGACACTTTGTAGTACTTAGAATCGTCTTGTTTTGTTTGTTGGTAACTACCGGTGGGGACTCCCTTATTGGAATTTGCCCAGGATTTCACAAATTCCAGATATGCGCTGTATACTTTCTTGCTTGGAATTGGGCTTCTAATGAATCCAACTTCAAAGGGGGGCCCGAACAACTGAGTGTAGCGAAAAGACTGATCTCCGTCTTCTTCGTAGTCTACCTTTTCGCCGTGATTTCTTGCTCTGCGATCATGGACTACTTGCTGATTAACTTTGCTTTCAGTAGCAATGTTGTCAGGGAAGGGAGCTGCAGCGCTCTTAGAGGTAGCACGCTTCTTACGACCGTGGTAACTCCAGTTAACATCCCTCGAGTAATTGTCCTCCGAGTTTGAAATTAAGGGGAAACCAAGTTCGTACAACGAAGGCAGCGATCCGAGGTGTCGACGCGCGAACAGGGAGTTTTGGTTATGGGACCCCCATGATGGACTTGCCGAGTAACTAGAAGACTCGTACGACCTTCCTGCTGGGTATTGAGGCTGAGGTGCGCTGCCCACGTAGTAGTTAGGCTGATGTCCATAACCATGAGTTCCAGCAGCAGGAGATAAGATCACGTAGGTCACTGCAGTTGGGTTGTTATTGATTACTGTTGTCTTCGGTGCAGTCTGTTCAGAAATACTGCCCTCCTTGTGTGGTGCAGGCACGCTATGAAGACTCACTTGCTGGGGTGTAGCCTCTGTCTTTACCACCTCTGACTGGGTAGTAAACGGGATGGTGGATGCGTCCGTCTGAGGGCTTGTAGTTTGCACTGGAGCACCAAGTGTTGTGAGGTCAAGACCCAAAGCTGGCTTGACCGTTGGCTGCGCAAAGAAGCTGTCGGCGTTGCCCGTAGTGCTTAGTGAGATTCCATTAAAACTTTCGGGAAGTGTTGGAGTCGTCTGCTGCACGGCAATGGGCTGATTTGGCTTCGATACACTCACAAGCCCAGTATACTTCACAGCCGAAATAGGGACATCGTTGATTCCAATGATCTGCGGTTGGCGTGAAGTGCGTACTGGTTGCTTAGCAGCCAGTGTCGAAGCTAGCAGAAACAGCAAAGCGAGTAGGAGCGCCATCGGGAGCTTAAAAGATAAAGCAAAAGTTGTAACTCGGTCTCTTTTGGTTTCTATAAGATTGTAGTTTGAAATGTACAATAACAATGGGTACTTCTAGAAACATGCGGTTATAACTAGAGGCGCTTCAGCAACCCTTGGCTGCAGTCACTTTCACTTGCCAATAGCATATGATACTGAAAATTATTCCTATCAGTAGATGTGAATAGTAAACTGGTTTCGGACAAAGACAGTAGGTATCACGGTCAAAAACAGTTTTACATCCTGATTATTGTAGTTGATCACTGTCGACATGTTTAAACTAGAGGCAGCGCCATGATGATTGTTATCGCGTTGCCAACGTGAGAGTAATTCAAGAATAGTCTATTGCCCTACATTCTGCAGAGCTTACGGTAATACTAAATGTAGAATTCTCGCAAATTGCAAAACAAAGTCAGTGCAGCTACTTGTCTTGCAGCTGACGCTTGCCTGTCGTAGTGCTATGAATTTTCACCTAGCCAACTTTCCTCTTGGTAAAAGGAGACTTTGTAAAGTAGTATAAGTTAAAATCGTCGTCCGAGATCAAGTTACCTCACAATACGTAACTCTAGATTCTTGTTAAGATTTACCGTTTTCATTGTTAACTCCACAAGCCTGTACAGTGCGCTAGATTTAAAACGCTCAGCGGTATTGGATTGCACTTGGAATCACCGTCACTGAAGGGAGATGTTTAACTTTGAATTAGGCTTTACTTTAGAAAGAGGAACACGTTGCTGTACGCCAGTTGCTGTTTAGCTCAAGAACGCTGAAGATGATCTGACGACATAACCGGCCTTTTGCTCCTCTTTTATACTCGGTCCAGTTGATGAGAAAGTGAAACATCAGCCATGAGGTTCAGAGAGACCTTCCCAGATGCCGGACACTGACGTTCATGGTACTGGCGACCACATCCCACTTTTTCTAGCCAGCACCAACTGATGGCCAGCCAAGAATGATCACATGTCGAACATTATTTAATACGGTATTGTCTTATTTTACAATGTTGTTGATGCTATGGCTCAGACGATCCTTTATCGTGGAACAAATGAGAGCTGCGGGAGATCTTGAAGGCCTTATTTAGTTACCAAAATGAAAAGCATACTAATGTAACTACCAAATTGACTCCTTTCAATAGATAAGTAAAACGGGGGAAATTTTATATTGGTTTCATTCTTGTGGGTGAGCAAGCAGCAATGGGTTTTCCGGATAAGACTTTCTGTGGTTTAACACAGAAATTCTTCATCACAAGTTTCAAGCAATTTTAGACACTGAATATATTGTCTGAAATATAAATTTCAACTCCAGCAACGTGCACATTAACCCCCGAACTGCTGTTATATCTAATTGCTTCTGTGATAGAAAAGGGTTTGTGTAAACAAGGTATTGCTGTGTTAGTAATATGCAATGGTTCGGACTTGCAGATTCAAGATGCTGCAATTAGTAGAAAAATTTAACTTGTGTACCACATTAAAGAGTGTGTCATACGTTTGTTTTCTCTAGGGCATTTGAAGAATAACCGCAACTTGCGTATTCATAAAGACTTTCGTGTCGTTTGTCGTAGTTACTTTCTTTTCTACAGTCCAAAGAACTGCGACCATAGATCTATAAGTAATTTCAGGGAATTGCTGTGACGAAAACACATTGTTGCTACTTGTCTACTTTACACAGACGAATGGATAGTTACATAGATGGATAGGTAAATAGATAGATAGATAGATAGATAGATAGATAGATAGATAGATAGATAGATAGATAGATAGACAGATAGATAGATAGATAGATAGATAGATAGATAGATAGATAGATAGATAGATAGATAGATAGATAGATAGATAGATAGATAGATAGATAGATAGATAGATAGATAGATAGATAGATAGATAGATAGATAGATAGATAGATATAGATGATAGTTAGACGACAGATGAGCTTTAAGTAGACTCCTATGTCAGAGTTATTCTCGGAAAAAAACTGGTTCGAGGTCATCATTGTTCACACGGCATTCTCCAGATTCACAAACGGACGATATTAAATTGGTGGCAAAGAATCAACGAGAAACTTTCACTGGCGAGCTGCCTTTTATTTTATCAAAAATTCAAGTCACCCACCAGATGTTCACTTTTTACGGGTGGAATAGAAAACTACGAAACTCGAAGCGAAAGACGAAAAGAAGAAGAAGGAAAAAAAAAGTCGTCTGGAAAATAGGGCGCCATTATGTGCGATACTTAACCGAGAGACGAACATACTGGAGAGAGTATAAAATATGATCTATGTCATATTTAAGCAGTAGTCTACTTTCTACCACCGGTGTGCTTTACCTAACACGCTGACCGAGTCTCAATAAAAAAAATATTCAAAATAGCGTACTGCTCTTGGTGAAGTAACAAACGCCTGAAAACAATCGACTGCAAATGACTTTGCCTGCTACACGAAGCGTTGCAAGTATAGCTTCTTGATAATGATGAAAGGACCCCCTACAGTTCAATTTACGATGGTTTTCACGTATAAGACGATGGACTTTAACGACAAGTGCTTGCTTTTACATGTATAATAACTTGCTTAATTAGTGAACCTTCGAGGTTTCGAAAATGTTGGTCCATCTTGATACACCCAACTCTGGTTGAATAAAAAGAATAACAGTATAGATGCAATACCCATTCATGTGAGGTAGCCAGAAAAAAATAACAATAATTATGCAGCTTTCTACGAGAGCATCAGGTGCTGCGCGCTTCTAAAATATGACTGTAAAAAAATCTCTCTTTTCCCCGAATTTATTCATGCGTTACACATGTGCTCATAAGTTACTGCACACGAACTCTTACTCGAGTTTTTTGTGTGGGTGTTTTGCTTTCAAATCTTTTGCTGATCATCCCAAAGAAGTTTCGGGCATTAAGTCCTCGACGAATATTTATAGGAGCATGCTAAAAGGATACAGAGGTTAAAAGCTTCGAAAAATAGGGGACCTGTCCCTCTCATAGATAAATAGCCACACGGATAGATAGACAAATACGTAGTTAGCCAGACGGACAGATAGATAGATAGGTAGGAAACAGGCACAGGTAGATAGATAGGCCGATGGAAAGATAGATAGATTTGTAGAATAAATAGACAGACAGACAGACAGACAGATAGATAGATAGATAGATGGATAGATAGATAGATAGATAGATAGACAGATAGATAGATAGATAGATAGATAAGTAGATAGATAGATAGATAGACAGACATTTAGATTGGTTAATAGATAGATAGATCGATGTGATAGATATTAGAATAGATAGGTAGATAGAAAGGTAGATTGACTGACAGATATTAAAATGGATAGGTAGATAGAATAGTTAAGTAGATACATATATCGATTGATAGACATTAAAATTGATAGGAAGAGAGGTAGACAGGTATATGGGCAGATAGATAGGTAAGATATCTAGATAGATCGGTAGATAGCTGAACAGCAAGATAGGTAGATAGGTAGATATACAGATAGATAGATAGATGGACAAACAGATAGATGGATAGGGAACCGTCACTTTCTTATGTCCGCAACATGTCGTGCTCTTGTTACTGAAATAACCAAAAAGCCCTCAGAGAAGAAAACACAGTTTGGAGGGAAAATGACGAAAACGAGAAACTAGAGCTGCACCGCTTTTCACTTTCTCACCTTGTTGTTCAGGCTAAGTACCTCCTGGAACACCAACTGTCATATCTTCAAGTACATACTGCGTCAGACCCCCTACAAGGTGGTATTTTCAATGAATTAACAACCTGTAAAACGTACACTTGATTCATTCATTAAGTTAACTCTATCGCCTGATATTCTTATTGGTTAACGCGCTTAGTGTAACAATTCTTCTTCTATCTGTAAGTTCTTGGTTCCTATAAGATTTTCCATCTTCCATAATCAGTCTATGTAGTTTCATAGCTATAAATATATATCCTTCAGATGAAGATTAATTCATATATTACTAAGCAGTATAAAGTATCCTTAAACTTGAGCTTGAAACAGTTAGCTATTACAAGAATGAAAGCCTGCGTTGAAGAGTATATCATCAGTCTACTTTGTGAAGTAAAAGATAAACACATAGTAACGAAGAAAGCTGGTTAAACGAGTACATTCTATCTAACCGGACAAAGAGTTACGTAATGTTTACCCTGCACTTCTGTGTTTGCGCTTATTACGGGTGAGCCATTGCTATAGTGATTTAAATTTATATATAGAATTCCACTGCATTTAGTTACTTTTTTAGTTAGACGTTTACCAGCTTAAACTATGTCTGTTTGCTATGAAACACCATTAAAGACCATATGCTTTGTATACTGTTATGATTCCCTCGTTCATTCGACTTCAAGTAGTACTTTTGGAAATGTTATATTGGTTTCATGTAAACAGTTTACTTTAAGATGCATTGGTTGTAAGTATTGCATTGTTGTTATATTGTACGTTAAGGTTCATCCATCACACAGGGAGCGACAGGGAGTGAAAACTACAAATACCATAAGTTTGTTATAACATATTTAGGAGTACCTTTTAGGTTTTACTCCTTGTACGTAGTTCTAGCTTGCTATTACTAGGTTATACTTTGGTTAAGTAATAGTTCAAATGAACATGGAATGTAGTTTGAAAGGTAACATAGATTTGGAAAGCGTTTGAATTTTACTCGAGGTGCTCCCATTACGCAATTGGTATTGTATTAGCAGTTCGTGGTACGACATGATACAAATGTTACACTTTTACTCTCCTTTTACGATATTATAGGGAATAGGTGTTTATAAGAATACTGCGTCAGAGGATCATAAAGGAAAAGTAATGGGCTAGTTACCAGGGGTGTGTTATTTGAAAAGCATTGACGTTGATACGCTTTGGGGCGACGGCAAAGAAGCCCCTTTGCTTGGTACTTGTGTCTGTTGTTACGGTTATTATAGCTGAAAACCAGCATTCGCCGAATTCTCACAATGTATTTCGAAATCATGGCCCTGCGACACCATCGCAGCTGCAGCTGCGGAATGATGCACACTTTCTCTTTTTGTGTACTTTTATCAGAACTGTAAAATCACACATGTTGTCTGAACTTAAACGCAAGCATATCTTTAATTAAGGTATTAAGCCTGCATTGTAAGGATGAACCGAACTAGATCGTTAATTAACCTTTGACCCGGCGTACCCTTCCAAAGCAGAAAACGTGCTGTTTGTTATGGGATAAGCATTGTTAGCTCCTTCTAAGCAAGGTAAAAAGAAATGCTGCATAACATGAGCCACGGTTTCCAATTCCATGCAGTTAACTATAGTAAATATAAATATCTTCAACTAGATTTCATTCTAATACTATAAATTAATTAACACTAAAAGTGAAAACCACGTTGAAAATGTTGATTTAATTTATTGGCCACCTGGTGGCGTAGCCGCAAACTATTTGTTGTTTGTTTATTAGCCCTGGGCGAAGAGTCGATCTAAGCCCAACTGTCAAATTTTTGAAAACACTTTTGATGTCAACAAAACCACTTCGAGGTAATTATATTCGCATTTATTCGCCAATTAATATTAAAAATCTCAATAACAGTGAAGATGCAGGGCTGGAATTCCACGCGGAAAATTGAATCAACGCCAATGTTTGCGTAAAAACATCGACAGCTTGATGCCTGGCCCAGCCCAAACAATATTGTGGAGTGTTTTGCTGGCCACTTACCGCCAAGTTTTTTGCTCAGTACGTATAACTTACCCGTTTACGATTTAACTTTTCCGAAATAGTTATTCTGGATAGCTATTGTGTGAATTAATGATAATAACTAGCGGGTCGCAGCCGCTGGCTCGGCTAATTCCCGAGAGACTCCAAAAGTTCAGCTTTCTCAGGTTATCCCTCGCTCGCATCACTTAATGAAAAACTTTGCTGTTTTACTATTAATAGGTATGGCCAGTGGCGGTGGTTATCCGTCACGCTGCCCGAAGGTGGAAGGCGGGGGAGACGAATCGTCGGAGAGCGAGGGGGAGACGGAGCCGGCCAGATCGTTTCATCGAAGATTCTCAACGAACAGGAACATCAAGTCATCTGTAGAGTACCATTTCGTTTTCATACCTTGAGACAGTATTTCCAATTCAAGATTTTGCTGTTAGCGTTACAGACAGGTTTTAAGTGAAATTGGTTATTTGTATGAAAGTGCGTAAAGATAAAAGTGATGACGGGAAACCCTTTTTTTCCTAAACACTGGGGAAACTGTGCAGATGATGCAGCGATGCATTGAACATGATTAATGATCTCTCTCTCAAGGCAGGGGGTTAAGAAAATAATAGAAAATGAAACTCGGGCGGATTTTAATAGATTTAAAAAAACATACTTTATGTAAAGAGAACTTAATTTCTAAAGGAATTCCCCTTAAGAAAGAGCCAAAAAAAAAGCGGTGAATATTGTTATTTTGTGTGTTATAGGTGTGCACCAAAGAAAGCTATCTAATGAAGCAGACGTCATCTTTTCAACGCTGGCGTAGACGTTACTTTAAACTGAAAGGACGTACTCTGTATTATGCCAAGGATACCAAGGTGAGTTGAACCAAAACTTTTTTCTAAATTCTATGTACGACACATTCTTTAAGATAAACAAAAAAAAATACTAGACGTAACGATGAAATTCTGGAATATTTTTCTTTAAGTAGAATGGTATAATGTTAATTAGTTAACGTTAATAGTTATTCAATTTAGGTGATACAGAGAAACAGTAAATAGTAAAATAAATTAACAAACTGTTTTGTTTACGAATTCTGAAGAGAGGTCGACCCTGTGCGCTTATGAAACTATTGTACGTTGACGTTTCTCATTTCCCAGACAAAGGTGCAGGAAAATTAACTTTTCGTTTCGTTCGTTTACTTTGGAAGGAACCCGGGGGTTCGCCTGGGTTCGATGTTGTTTTCTCCCCGTAAAAGCGAGCAACAAATCTGATCATTGTCACTTTGTGGCCTTGTGCGAGATATACGGTCGAAAGCCCAAATGTCTTAACATAACGAAGAGAGATACGTGTGTCTGTTGCAACCGTTGCAAAGCCTTTCTCTTATATTTATATAGTTTTTTTTGGTCAAAATTAGACGAAACAGGAGACCTGGAAAGAGTTTAGTTGAAAAACGATGTCTCTTCCCTGTGGGGATTAAAAAATTGGAAAAGTTGTACGGGATTGACATTGTTCTGTCCTGGAGATGTTCTTCTTGACTGTTCTCTGGTCGATACGTACAGTGAAAGGAACTACTGGGATATAACTTAAATTTCTGTCTGTCTTTCTGTTATCTATCTATCTATCTATTCTATCTATTCTATTTGTCTGTCTATCCATCTATGTATCTGTCTATCTATCTATTCTATTTGCCTATCGGTCTATCTGTCTATAGCTGTCAATCTGTCTATCTATTTGTCTACCAATCTAACTTCCTATCTATCTGTCTTTCTGTCGGTCTATCTATCTACCTGTGCCTGTTTGGATATCTATCTACCTATCTATCTATCTGACTATCTACGTACCTATCTATCTATCTGTGTAGCTATTTATCCATCTATGTGTGTCTATCGATCTATCTACCTGTGCCTGTTTATATATCTATCTACTACCTATCTGTCTATCTATCCATCTGTCTTGTGTATCTAAGTATCTGTCGGTCTAACTATGTGGTTATCTATCTACCTGTATGTGACTATCTCTCTGTCCATCTGTGTTTCTCTTATGCTGTTTCAATCACAGTAGCATAAATTCAAATTTAACATTTTTGAAAATGGAACGCATCAGCAATAGTCTAAGGCACTACTGGGATATAAGCTAAGTAGAGCATGAGTGGATTCTTTGACGACATCGTTATTTCTCAAGGGTCAAAGTTCAAGCAGTTTGATACGCTTGCAAGCAAAAAAATCAACTTAAAGAAAAGGGAAATTCAAGGTTATGTTGCAACCTGAGATCTTCGATTAGATTTGAGCTCAGCCATGTGAAGGCTCGGCAGGGGTGCCATTATAGAGTGTGACATGTTGTGCTGCACCGCATTAGAGTCTGTGAGAGAAACTGTATATCGTGTAAACCTCAATTTGGCTTTCCAAAGTTGGTTGTTGCACGGCGCGCGAGAGGAAATCATATTACCTGGTAAAGTGCATCAAAGCGAGCGGGTTCTTCTTCCTTTGTTGCTCGGGAAGAACCCGAGATGCGTAAAAGATACTGGTGCATGATACCTTATACCTTGCGACGACGTCAGCCACTCTTTCTTGTTCACGTCAGTTGGCTTAAAATAGACCGGGTTAGCTATAAATGTAGAAAGCTGACAACCTGTTGCTGTCTAACGAGTAGAAACCACATTGAATTCCAGCTTAATTCAATACGGGTTAAGTTACTAAACCTGATTACATTGATCCATCTTTAGCGTTATTGCGTATTCTGCAAGAAAAGTCAATTCGACGTTTTGATTGGTTGGTTGTACTGAGGACAGCTGATGAAGCCAGTGTAACGAAGTAGCCCCGCCTCTTTGGTTATCTGATTGGTCAGCAGTATACTTTGAGCTGGTGTTAACTGCAGCCAATTAAACATTTTACTTAATCCATTTAGTACCTTAGCCAATAATAATATTGTACGTTTAATTTGATTTAATATAAATTTGAAGTAAGCGCCCTGGTCATCCACTTGTAAACGACGTTTACTTGTTTCATCGTGGCCAGCTGTCCATTTCTTGGCTTCTAGTCCATCAATAACATATCATTGAAGCCAGGCTAAGAGTACTAGACGACTCTCTCTGTTTTCTGATTGCTTGCGTAAGGCTAAACTGATTGGTGGTTAAAACTGAGGCTTCCTGCCAATTAAGAAACAGTTTCCGAGTTGAAAATAACTTAATATTACGCAATACACATAAAAAATTATTGTCATTTCAGCTAACTTGCTTGTAATGTATCAAATCTTTCTATAAAGTAGGTAGTCGCTGCACGCTGGAAAATTCTAATCAAGTTTAAAGTCCTTTTTTCTGAAAAGACTCGTTATATGAAGGTTCCTTTCTATGCCAGGGACGTAGCTTGATATTGCGGCCACGTGCTGATGTGTTACAACCCTTTACGAGGCCAACACAGGGCCAACTAATCTGTCTAACTTTGGCGAAACCGACCTGGATGGTTTTTTATTCAAAAGCCCCGAAAATCACTCTTACATCTTTCAGTATTATACCGATATTATAATGTTCGTAATATTCATAATTTATTATTTAATAATAATAAAGATATTACGTGGTAAGGAAAGCATGATTTCTTCTTCGTATTATTTAATAAATTTTAACAAATAGCGTCTTAATAGAGCTGTATAGGAAGCTTAGTGTCATTAGAAGTGTTGGTATAAAGGAACTTTTTTTCCTTCCACCGGATTCCCCGGTTCTTGGGTTGGATCTTGTGCCGCCGGTGGTTGTTATCGATTGGCCGAGCACGTAAGGGTATATTTTCTCGTTTACGGCAGTTTTCTTGGGTATATCTTTTTGCCTTGGCCTAGTTACGCTTTCCTGTATACGTTGGTACCACCGCTGCTGTGTGTGTGTGTGTACCATATATATACTGTTCCAGTTATTAAGCTCGGGGCCCGCCCGCGAAGTTTATCGACCTCAACGAGTAGTCAGCGAAGCGACTTGGACCATTTCTTATGTCAACTGCAGACACTTTACTTCTTGTTGCGTTGCTCTTAACCTCTGAGGCTGTTTTTCTATAAAGTTTTTTTTTTCTATTTGCGACGTAGCTGTTGGTGGTACAGCTCGTGCACTTCCTGTAAATGGGATTAGTTTGGTCTATCCGAGCCATTGTCAAGCGTTTAACAGCCGTTGATCAAGTTGCAATCGTAGGATTTTATTTACTCGGTGGTATTTTGGTAAACTAAGGAAAGGATATATAAGGTCGTAACCTTTGACCTTATATGGAAGTTTTTCGCCAGGGAAAGTTTGCTGTGGGAAGAAGAGCACGTGTTCCATGCAGTCTGAACCTTGACCTTTCGCAGATGCTTAGATGATCGCTGAAGTGTTCCATTTGACAAATAGTACATTCAATCTTATTGAGCTACTTACTGGGAACAGAGCAGATAAAGACATATAGGTAGGTATAGTAGGTAGTTAGATAGATAGACAGAAATAGATAGATAGGTAGACAAACATCATAGACGGATGGTTAGTTTGTTAGTTAGTTTATCAATTAGCTGGTTGGTTGGTTGTTTAGGTGGTTAGATAGATAGGTGATAGGCAGATATATAGGTAGATAGACGAATAGATAGATAGTTAGTTAGCTAATTAGTTCGTTCGTTACTTGGTTGTTTAGATAGACAGTTGATAGATAAATAGATAGGTAGACAGAGGAATAATAGACGGATGGTTAGTCTGTTAGTTTATTAATTAGCTGGTTGGTTGGTTGTTTAGGTGGTTAGATAGATAGGTTATAAATAGATATATAGGTAGATAGGCGAATAGATAGATAGCTAGTTAGTTAACTAACTAGTTCGTTACTTACTTGGCTGGTTGGTTAGACGTACAGTTGATAGATAGATAGAGAGACAGATATAAAGATAGACAAATAGATAGTTAGATAGATAGATAGATAGATAGGTGGGTAGATAGATAGATAGATAGATAGATAGATAGTTAGATAGATAGATAGGTGGGTAGATAGATAGATAGACAGATAGATAGATAGATAGTTAGATAGATAGATAGGTGGATAGATAGATAGATAGATAGATAGACAGATAGATAGATCGACAGATAGACAGACAGATAGGTGGATAGATCGATCGATCGATAGATAGATAGATAGATTGATAGATTGGCAGAATTTGTTAACAGATGAACGAGGTACTAATTAGTCGAATTATTAATTAATTAAAAGAGTCTGGTTTGAAAACGTATACATTACTGATAAATTCAATAAGCTCGTTAGGTACACACAATGCCAGGGCGAGAAAATTATCGTGAATTAGAGATAAAGCCTTTCCAGCAGATCGCAAACTGCACTTCTAAAACCTGCATCAATTTGCAATCCACCTGTGCCGCTTCATCGAGATAAAGCCACAAAGTTTTCACTGCGCGCTCCGCGGAGCTCGCATATGTAAAGCTACACCGCGCTTGATTTTTATGCCTGCTCTATAAAAAACGTACCGGAGAACCTTCACCACTAGGAAAATATTGGAATATTCTGCAAATCTAAGGATACGAATTTCTTGTGGCATTACTCTGTATTCAGTTTTTGTCCAGATTTGCATTCTAGTTGAATAACGTGTAGGCTATTTTGGTAGGTTAACAGTTACATCTCATTTCTGCTGCTTTTTACTAACCGTGCAGTCTAGAGCAATAGAAAAAGGGTTCTTGCTGGAGAAAAGTTAATTACTTATTGCTCCTACACTTTCAAACGTCTAGCTACCCGAAAAATACTGGGTGTAGACCGAGTAGTACTTAATGCACTCCCATAAGTTTCGTTCAAATCGGTTAATTAGTGAAGCCGAAATAAAATTTTAAGTGTTAGAAATTGCATTAACTTTCCGCCCTTTTCTAGACTGTGCTGTAACGTAATGTATGAAATTTTTCCCCACATATGATGTACTGTTTAGTAATGATTTTAAATCAATTGTAATTGTATTAGTTTGTTATCGATTATATGTTGCAGTTTATAAATGTTGCGTCTATCTTATTTTAAGACATGTTCAAAGGTCGAGGAATAGTTCAATAGTTGTTATTATCTTTCCAGTGTGCAATGGTTGTTCCGTTTTTTTTTTTTACGTAACAGGTGTTTTAATAACTGGTACTGTATATCTGATATCGTTTTTCGCTTAATGCGTAGCTGAAAAGCAGCAATTTCGGAACCCGGCACACGTGGTATAACAATTCACAAGGCCTACCGTAGTTTCCGTGCGGCACGCCATAAGAGATTGTCCATTAGAGATATTCTCAAGCTCCCTATTGATTCAACAGCAAGATAATGGAGAACGCGCTGGTATCGTTAGTAACTGCAACTTGGTCGTTTACGTAAGTAGAGCGCGGAAACAGCAAACGTTGTCTAAGTCCCACCGATTCCCCGCTGCACCAGGGTGATATCGATCTCTGCAAATCCATCATATAACAATGAGTGTATTTAAAATATTGGCAAACCTTGTTTTTTTCCATCGAAATAATCTTCTGATCTTTTATATCATTATTTAATCGCGTGTTTGTTTAAAGCGTAGTTTCGATTCGGCTATACTGTATGTTCGACTAATTATACGCTAGAGAAGTATCTATGCGAGTTTGTGCATCTATATATCTGTTGATTGATATTGATTGGTATTGATAGATAAACATCTATCGATTCAACAGCAAGTTGATGGAAAACGTGCCGGGATCGTTAGTATAGCTGCAACTTGGTCATTTACGTAAGGAGAACGCGAAAAGCGTAAAAGTCGTATAGATACCACCAACTCCAAAGTGTACGGACTTGAGCAATAAAAAAAGGGGTTCTTGCTGGGGGTAAGGAGATTGCTAATTGGTTGCATACTTCAAAGGTACATGCACCCAGAAAATACCGGATGCAGGTCTAGTAGTACTCAAGGCATTCCTAAAGTTTGGCTAAATCGGTTTGTTAGTTGAGCCAAAACAAAATCCTAAAAGCTGGAAATTACAATTATTTTCCGCCGTTCAGGACTCTGTTTTTGGGCTCTAGACTGCACCACCTAAACGAAATGTGCAATCTATACTGTGTTCGACCTATGTAGTGTATGTTGGATTAACTCTATGTCCGAGAACTATCTGTACGAACTTATGGTATCCATCTGTCTCTATTGATTGATATTGATAGGCATATCTCTATTGATTCAACAGCAAGTTAATGGAAAACGCGCCGGGATCGTTAGTAGCTGCAGCTTGGTCATTTACGTAAGGAGAACGCGAAAAGAGTAAAACCACCTAAACTATATGTTCGACCTAGTTTACTGCGACCTATATACTTATAACCTATACTTGTACGTGTACGTAGGCTATAATTGAACCTATACCGTATGTTCGTTTAATTATATAGTTAAAACCTAGCTATCTAGTTGTATAGTTATGTTAATTGTAAAGTTATTTTTAGCGTGACATCTTTTAGATCATATATTTGCTCCGAGAAATATCTGCATAATCGTATGTATGTGGTATATATCTATTATATCTGGGCTGAAGTGTGTGTATATATATCTATGTGAGCATATAGGATATGGTTTCCGAGGAACCGCTCAGCATGCGCAAAGGCCAAAGAGTTACGACTATAAGAAAGGTCAACAGCGCAGATACTGTTTCAGTTGATCGTTGGCTGTTTAGCGGGCGCGACGCCGCGTGCGACCAAAACCAGCGGGACGGAAAGCATGGCCCCGTTGTGACCAGCGACGACGCGTATGGTAAACAAACCGTCCCTTCCTTTGAGAGGGCTATTTTAACGTTAGAAAGGGAGGGAGAGAGGAAGAAAAAATCAACAAATAACAAGGAGCATCTGGGTGGTCTTGTGGCGTCATTTTGGTCCGAATTTATGAAGGTATTTACAAGCCGCGTTTCTTTGAAAGTCCTAGCGCGAAATTTGGTCCAGAGTGTATGAATAGTAAGTAGCTGACGGTAAAAGTTGGGAATGGTTTTTTCTCTACAACGATGATCTCTTTTTAGCGTGACATTTTTTTGAGAAACTCGGCCGCAGATGTTGGTGGTTGTCGACTTCCACCGACCATCGTGAAATAGAATTTTTGACCAATCGATTCTGCAGGCTCGATATATATATATGTGTCACCGTGTTTTTTGGCCGATATATTTATATATCTATCTTTTTTAAAACCTACCTTTCAGTATATCCAGTGATCTATATCTACTTTACTATCTATTATATCGTACCCATATGTGTAAGTATACCTGTATATCTACCTACCTACCTACCTACCTGTTTACGTAACAAGTGTATTATCTATCTACCTATCTGTCTTATCTATCTGTCTGCCCGTCTTTTTACTAATCCGTATCTAACTCTCTATTGTCTATCACCTATGCATCGGTAATCTATGTGTCTATTACATTTTTCTAACTTATGTATCGAGTCATTTATTATCTGTCTACATATCGATGCAACTATCATATCTATCAGTTAATTACACGGTTCTTTAAAACTATATACAAAGTCGCAATACATTCAAGCATTGCACATGTACTACGTGTACGTATAATTGGTAGATATATAAGTACTGCTGTACTTATTGTTCGGGATTTACAAGAAACAGAGATTACGTTATGTTAAATAACATCTATAGTTGTATTAACATCAAATACTGAAACAGTGTCTTGAACGTGTAAGCATTTGCAGCTGTTGCGTCTCCAGGTGTCACTTGGTGACGTCATATAGTCACCCATTCATCGGCTTACATAAAAACTCGTGTTGATACATTTCTTGTACAGATACACTCGTCTGACTTGTATAGGTTTACCGACTGTTGATTTTGGTACAGCAGTGACGTCACAGTCACGTGATTGCTGAACTGTAAAACCACAGATGGAAGACTCCCGGTTTTCATGATACCGAGACAATCCAGAATTCGCTGGAACATTCGATGTTATACCCTGTTGCTTAACGTGTGACGTCACAGTCACGTGACTGTTGAATCCGATTCTAGGAAACGAGCGTTATGATATTACACATTGGAAGAACTGGACTAATTTGCCTGAAGAAATGGATGATATCAAGAAGTTCAAAGCTTTCTTAGCCCGTGCGTTTGTCAGCCCGGGTTAAAAGGGATGAAGAAGAATAGATGTTTTCGCTTTGATGTTTGTGCCAACGAGAATTGCACCTTGTTGTGCGTGGCCGTCTGTTGTATATATACCCATTTTCTGAATCTGGAGAGACAGAGAGAGAACCGCCTTTAATATCCTGCAAAGGTCGCATTTCCAATGGGTATTTCGATGGGTCGCCGCTGAAGAAACGAGCGATAGATTGAAAAGTTGTGCCGTGCGCGAGCTTTTTGCTATAATGAAGAATAAATAAATAAACAGTGGCTCTGTTTAATGTCAGTTTAAGTGATTAAAGTCACTGTCGTTGAGCTCTTTTAGTGTAGAGTGTAATTGATTCTGAGAAAACGTAATGCTGTAACGTAGTGAGCTATTTTTGTACAATTTGCGTGTGCGGTTTTCAAGTGACCAATAGGTGCTGTGCGTGATTGAAATATGTCTGCGTGACGATATACTTTCCCTCAATTTGTTTATTTCGAGTCAAATTGCCGTCTTTTTTGTAAATACTTGATATTACCAACCGTATATTAATTTATACGTCTAGTTTCTTGATGCAATAATCGAATCGTTGTAATTTGTCGATATGGGACTATGTATCTATCGATCTTCTATCTATCTGTCCGTCCGTCTGTATTATCTATCTGTCCATCTATCTATCTATCTGTCTATCTTCCTTTTTAGTATCTATCTATGTTTTATTTGCACATGTATTATTATAATACATTTGTATTAGTTGGCAAGAACTAAAGTATCCAGGTGTCTTATAAAATGTATATCCAGAAAAGGGAAACCATTTATGTGTGATTAACGCGCAATGTCGAGTCTGCAGCCTGGGACCTGCTATACGTTTGCTACGAACCTCTGGGGCGTACAGATTCAATTTGCCTTGCATTACAGTACGAAGATCCTTGATTGCGGGAAGATCTGCTGGTCTGTTTTCGGACATTCGGTTCTCTTCCCGTGCCCCGGTATAGCGAATCAATATGCAGCCTCGCTTCTGTGTGTAAGAAAGAGCAAAAAGTTTCCATGTGCCCGTTCATTGCACCACCCACAGACACAAGACGAGAGGAACTTGTTGGCCAAATGGCTAAATTGGTTTTTCTTTGCACTTGCAATTTCCGTACTGTAATTAAGAATTGTTGGCCGTCCGCTGGGTTTGACGCTGTAGAATGGAAAGGCAAACTGTCGAGGATGTGGTCGATGTATAGCCAGCTGATGTAGGTAGATCAACAAAGATGTATGATCAATTTACTAAACGCGGTCTATTAATTTCTTTTTATAATTACTATAATACTATTATTATTCCGATCTCCAGCGTGTAACTCGTTTAAGCTGACTATGATATTGTAATTATCATTAAATTAGGTAATTAATTTGAACGCTTCTACGTGTATTCTAATTCTACAGACGCATTTCCTGATTTTTTACAAATTATTTCCGTGAATTGTGAATTAGTTTATAACCAGTTAATTATTTTTTGAGTTTGCCTGTGTTCTAGGCCTGCTAATATATTCTAAAAATTTACAAGTTCATTTTGATATAACTTAAGATGATTTATATTTGATCCTCTGCTGGTTATTTATAGGTCATCACTGTAGATTATATCAAATATCTCAATTTGTTAAACATGAAATGGGCTATTCTCAATAGCAATTTTAAACAAGTGTAATTACTTTCCTTGCAGTCTGTGATCTTTGACGAAATCAGCTTGACGGACTTGAGTGTAGCCGTGTGCAGTACCAAGAACGCCAATCATAGTTTCCAGGTAACTTCATACTTTCGATTCATTCATCTTAACAAGAGATTTGATGTGTTATGTAATAAACTGTTTTAATATTATAAGGAATATATATTGTATTTCCTGTCTTACTGAAATATTGATTCTTGATTCTTAAATTATCTTTAAATCGCTTGTCATACAAGATATAGCTTTATAAATTCTATTTTATTGTTTACACGAAAAAGGTAATAACACCGTTTCGATCACTGGTGCTGTGTGCCGACTCGCGCCGAGAAATGGAGGAATGGCTGACGGCCCTCAAGGCAGCGGCTAATAAAGAATTCTACGACGTAAGTGTTCATCAGCCATAGTTTGAATAGATCGACTTGCATGAATGCAATTGGCCTAACTCAATTAGTCCGTGGGGGATTATCTATTATTATTGGTTGGTTGCTTATGGGGTTGGCATGGGTGCGGGTTTATTACTGTAGCAGACTTAATGGAGGAGGAGATTTGATTTGAATAGAGCGCGGATCATCATGATTTTCTCTCCGGGCAACACAACTGGTACGCAACGTCCCATGCACGACCGACTTATTGCAACGTGTGCCGGGAAGCTCTCTCGGGTAATTACGCTTACGTTGGCACCCGGTATTCTCAAAGCCTTCTGTCCTTTCCCTGTCCTCTTGTCTGTCACCCTATAGACTGAAACCGACTTCTCCGTCTCGACAGGTTTAATTAACTGTATGTTTCATTTACGTGCGCTTGGATGAATTTTTGATTCGACTCGAACGGAGGAAAACCTGTTTAAACTTGAATAATTCAATCCTTTGAGAGCTGGCGATTTTTGAGATCGTTTATTCACTTCATCTTGTAGATAGATTAGTGAGTTAATTGCGCAATTAAATAATCAGAGTTAGGTAAGGTTAAGCTGTTAGTTATGTGTGATCAACTTATTAAGTATTTGCCATGTAGTTGTCATCAAGTACTGGTCACGAATGTTTTTTCTTTTACTTGATGGGATCTATCATTATGAACTTGATATCGAAGAAAAGACTAATTTAAAACTGGTTTAGTAATACAATTCATATAGTGAAAGTAAGTATCGGTTAATGGGGAATATTTTAATCTGTAGATAGATAGGTAGGTAGATAGATAGGTGGGTAGATAGATAGTTAAATAGATAGATAGATAGATAGATAGATAGGTAGAGATAGGTAGATAGATAGATATATAGACAGGTAGGTAGATAGATAGATAGATAGATAGATAGGTAGATAGATAGATAGATAGATAGACAAACGAACCAACAGACGAAGAGGCAGGCAGACTACAGACAAACAGACAGACAAACCGACAGACCGACAGACAGACCTATATACAGACAGATAGACAGACGGATAGTCAGACAGGCCAACAGACGTACAGATAGATAGACTGATTTTAATTCAAACATTTCTACAACTACTTAGTTTATTAAAAAAAAACAGATTATGGAGCCCACTGTAATTAAGTGTTAACCCAGTTAACAATTAGATTATTAGGGAAATAAACAGGCAAATTTGAAAATACTCCTATGAGGCAAAAAAAGTAATTAGCAGTGCCAGTAATCTAGCGCCAATCTTCATGAAATACGATCTCTACGCGCGCACATGTGCTAATATAATTAACTAACGTCAGGAATAATCATTTCCGACCGAGAGACAAGTCACCATCAATTAGTGATATCGATTATTGCACATGTAATTATAATCCACGGTAACGTAGACAGTATAATCACTGTTCTGTTATTCAACATGATTCTAATTATCTCATTGTAATTTACTTAATATTATTATTATTTTTATAAATTATATTATATTCTAGTAAAGCAAAGATTGTCATAATTTTCTTTTGAAATATTTTTAATAAAATGGTTTGCCTTACGGGGGGGAAAAATGATTCGGTCATTCGTTAGATTTCTCGATCGACGAGTTTTCTGGTGATTTATGACGTGTCACTTTGATATCCTCATAGGACAACTCTACTTGGAAAGTTTGTTTTTTTTTTTTACTTATTTCAAATCTCGCGCTTCACCGGAGATGACAGATTAAATAATAAAATAAATAAAAAACCAGAAACTTTCGCCGAGTTTTCTATTAATGATGGATTTTGACACAGGCGTGACGTCACACGGTCTGAGCTGCGAAGTGTGTAAATTCAAGGCCCACAAGAGATGCGCTGCCAAGGCTATCAATAACTGCAAATGGACCACGCTGGCCTCCGTGGGAAAGGACATCATCGAGGACGAAGAAGGAGTGCGTTCTCCTCCTACTGTTCAAATAATCCAACTGTCGACATTTCAGTCCTATTTTTCATCTATGTATTTACTGTGTAACGTTCCTTAGGCATAATTTTTATATTTATATTATTATTACTACTAATTATTATCTTTAACAGCTTATGTTGGCTTTACTGTTGGCCATCTTTTTTTAGTTATATTTCGGTTTTGATGTGTAAATATTGAATTCCCCTTCGTCTTGTATGTCTTTTTATTTCTTAATTCTTCCTCTTTCTTTTTGGTTGATTTTTAAGGTTAGTTTAATTTTAATTTTGAGGTATTTATAGTTATAATGCTATCTATATTTAAAAGGATTTTATTGTTGTCAGTATCTTTTGTGTTATTTTTCGACAACTGATGACTGAAGGGATCTGTGTTGGTTTTTTGTGCTGAGCAGGTCCTGGCCATGCCGCACCAATGGATGGAAGGAAATTTGCCCGTTTCCGCCAAATGTGCAGTTTGCGATAAAACGTGCGGCTCCGTACTGAGGTAACAACAATGTCTTTTCACTGTTGATTCTCTTGAATCTTCTTAATTTTTTTAAAATTCGTATTATTGTTTTGTATTTTTGAAAAAAAGTTGTTGTTTTTGCGATTTTATTATCTTTAGATTTCGTTCTGCTGTTTGGTGGAAATCCCCGTCTCGGGGATAATAGAAAATTAAGATTAAAAATAAAAATAAAAATAAAATTTTTCGGTACTGCCGAGTAGAAATCTTTGTCACGTCAGCTGTTGGATATCTGTCTCGCTCTATTTTTCCCTCTCTCTTGTTTTTTGCGTAATCCTCTCGTCGTTGTGAGCACGTGTGTGTTTCTTTTCTCTATTTTCCGAGGAATTTTTACAGGGAAAGTAGAAAGTTGGAAAACGGTATTTGTCGTGTCCAAGGCTGTGCAGTCTGTCTACCTCATTAACGGTTAATTTTAATTACGAGTGAAAGTTGGTCGCAGTATCGGTGGTGTTTTTTTTCAATCACATTAATTTTTGAATTGTAATATTTGAGCGGAGATTGGGGGTGATTGATTTGTGTTTTGTATAGATTACAGGATTGGCGTTGCCTGTGGTGTCGAGCCACGGTTCACACGGCTTGTCGACCGCAGTTGCCTATCAAGTGTCCTTTAGGGCCGTGCAAAGTCAGCATCGTACCGCCCACCGCACTGCATAGCATCGGTAATTTGCCTTTTTTATCGTAAATTTCTACAAACATTAGCATGCATACCGATTACAATGTAGCCAATCAAATCTCTTGGTTTAATTGATGTTTTAAGCAGCAGTTAACAATTATTGCACTTGGACGTAGTCTTTATTTTAGTTTTTGTTAAATCATTTGTAGGCACAGGCTGTTGTGTATATATAAATACACATAGATAGATAGATGGATAGATGGAGAGATTAGGATAGATAGGTAGGTAGGTAGATAGACTAAAGATATAGATAGACGGATTGACGGATAGATAGATAGATAGACAGATAGATAAATAGAAAGATGAATAGATAGATGGGTAGATAGATAGATAAATAGATAGGTGGGTAGATGAATAGACAGATTAATTTATTGATTGACTGATTGGCTGATAACTTGATTGATTGATAGATAGATACGTAGATATATAGATAGGCAGATAGATAGTTAGATAGATAGATTAATTTATTGATTGATTGATTAGTTGATAGGTTGACTGATAGGTAGATAGGCAGATAGATAGATAGACAGATAGATAGTTAGATCGATAGATAGACAACTAGATAGGTGGATCTTACAAGTATCTAACATCTATCGGTGCAAAATTTTGTTTAACATTTTTATTACTTGAGGATAATTATAAGAATTAGTAATACCCCATAAGAATAACAAACTATTGAAATAACCAATAGGGTCTATTTTTAAAAAGATATTTACAGGATTTTAATGGCTAAAATTCGCATTGGTAGATTTTTCCGTTTCTAGTCATTACTAGGTTAATGTTACGTCGTGCTATGTTTAATTTTGGTGTTACTCACCTAACCAATCATAATATTGTTAATAGTATGGTATCTTGTATTGCCAAGTTAATTTTTAGAATGATTTCATATTATTAAGTTGCTTTTAACCGATCTTCTTTTGGGATTTTGGAAAGGTACGGATGAAGCTTGGGAAGTGGTTCGTCCTCAAGGCTGCTCCCCTCTGCTCGTCTTTGTCAACTCCAAGTCGGGAGACAATCAAGGAGTGAAGTTTCTGCGCCGCTTCAAGCAACTTCTCAATCCTGCTCAGGTCTTTGATCTCATGAACGGCGGCCCCGGTCTTGGGTAATGAGAATAAGAAAAAATGAACGACACATTTTCATGTAGATATTGCTATAGATGAATAGGATGATATATAGGTATAGGCAGATTGACAGATTGATACAATAGATCAATGTACGGATCAACTGACCGGTAGACAGACAGACAGACAGATAGGTAGATAGACAGATAGTTCAACAGACAGATTAATCAATCGATAGACAGTTAGAGACAGACAGACAGACAGACAGACAGATAGACAGACAGATATGATAGACAGATAGGTAGATAGAGGTAGATAGAGGTAGATAGAGGTAGATAGATAGATAGATCAACAGACAGATTAGTCAATCGATAGACAGTTAGAAACAGACAGACAGACAGATAGATAGATATATATGATAGATAGATAGGTAGATAGATAGATAGATAGATAGATAGATAGACAGAGAGATAGATAGATAGAGAAAGAGACAACCAGACAGACAGACACATAGATATATAGGTAGATAGAACTAGCGATAAAAACATAGATAGATAGAAAGTTAGATCGACAGTTAGATAGATAGACAGATAGGTAGATAGATAGATAGATAAATAGATAGATAGATCAATAAAATAGATAGATAGATCAATAAAATAGATTGATAGAAATAATTAGATTAACTGAAGGTCTAAAATTTGTTAACAATAAATGTGCTTTTCATAGAAAAAAATCTGCATAATTATTATACCGCACAAAATTATAAGTTAAGTTTGATTTTAAAAAATTAAAGATTACAATTAGTTTAAAAAGTAGACATTTTAACGTCATTTGAAAAGAAAACTCCTCGAGACGCAAAACCCCTTTCCAACGGGGTCTTGCGTCACTGCGACAAGAGGCAGAATACCTGAGGCATAATTGATTCGACGCTTGGTTATTAAGCGTTTAAAGAGTCTTCCCTCGCCCTAATGAGCGGGGAAATCTCAACTTGCAAGAAAGGCGAGCAAACTTGTCCCACGGTTTACTTTGAGTTAAACTAATTCGCAAAAGGCAATTAGGTTTAAATGTTCGCCGAATTACATCAGTATTGAGACAGCCTGGGGAAAATAAGACTCTTATTATTACTGTTAGATTAACACGATTCGTTATACATTCAAAAATCTCGTTGAATAAAAATTCTTTGAGAAATTTTAGACTTGGAAATTACAATTTAAAGTTGGAAAGTTAAGATCTGCTCAATGAATTAATGCTATTGTTGTTTTTTTTTATAATGATTACAGGCTCCGGTTATTCCGTCATTTTGATCCATTCCGCGTTTTGGTGTGCAGCGGTGACGGTTCCGTCGGTTGGGTGCTCAGCGAGATCGATAAAGTTCACATGCACGTAAGAGAAGCAAAAGCAAAACCATTCTCCCCTTTCGCAAACGCACACACTCTCACACACACCGGCTTCCTTAATGCACTTGATCGACTAAATCATCGATCGCGCCTCCCTTTTCTCCGCTAATAGAAACCATTGTCCTCGTTTTTTCAAATTTTTTTTCCCCTGATCACAATCGATTTCATCTTCTTTTTTAATTTTTTAAAAGTAAATTTGTAATCTTTTTCTGGTCACAATCGATTTTACGTTGTTTTTTTCTTGCAGAAACAGTGCCAAGTGGGTGTCATGCCACTGGGTACCGGCAATGATTTGGCCCGGGTCCTCGGATGGGGTAGCGTCTGCGACGATGATGCCCATCTACCCCAACTGCTGGAACGATACGAAAAAGCCTCGGTCAAGATGCTCGATAGGTTCGTTATATATGAGTAGCCGCTCTTAGCTCCCGTTGTATTGTACAGATCGCTATTATTTCCCCGAGTTAATTTTATTATCTCATTAATTTTTGAAATAAAAATTTCTTATCAATTAAAAATTTGTCGATTAAACTTCAATCAGTTCAAAATATATTACTCCTGTGTTAATGGAATACGTTAATTTAAAACTAATCTTACGGTAGTGTTTATGGTGGATATCTTGATCATTTCTGATTTAAGGTCAAAGTGTTCTAAGTCTAACATAGTGATTCGTCTTTCAGGTGGTCGATTATGACATCGGAGAAGAGCATGCCGCTACCGCGGAAGGTGGTCGTACCGTACGAGCCGGTCTCTGCCTTCGAGGACTCCGTAGCTAGTCACTTGGCCAAAATCCTGCAGTCGGACCAACATTCGGTGGTCATCTCGTCGGCAAAGTATGGAATTGCTTCATTTTATTGTTGGCAACATTCTTTACTTTTTAATTTTCATTGACCAGTTATCTGTATAAATGCTGTTTTATCTTTTATCCTTTTAATTTCATTATTGCTATTTTTGTTTTTTTTTCTTTATTTAAATTAGGTATTGTTTGAAGGATAGCGAAACCATGAATTAACATATTTTGATTGCGCAATATATATAGGATCCTCTGCGAGACAATCAAGGACTTTATCAGCAAAATGGGATCCCTGTCGGCCGAGATGGATTCGCAGAATGCGGTCGACGAGACCCTCACTCAGAAATGCAATATCCTCGACGAGAAACTAACCCTGTTACTGAGTACGCTGAACGAAGAAGCAGCAGCCTCGACTTCGCCTCCTCCTCCGCCCGATGAGGAAGAAAACGAAGATGTGGAGGCACGACCCAAACCTCTTTTTCTAACGATTTTAATTTCTTTACGATACAACTAATTCGGTTAATATAATGAATGGTTTTAGATAAAATACAATAACAATAAACTTAAAATAATGAGTACAAAACAGTTTCTTGTTCTACAACTTTACTTCATTAGGGAGCAGCTGAATATTCAACTGGAGGAGTCAATGTCAGATCGTCGGAAGATTTGCACGTGGAGGGCAGCAGGACTGGGAGAAGTCATCGACGTGGGAGAAAGGTATAAAGTGTATATTAATAGATCTCTTTATGAGTTTTTGTATGTTATTTAAGTGCACTTAAGTTATCTTTAACTGTAGTTAAGTAAATCAAATCTTTCCTATTGGTTCTACATGGTTCGATGAAAACGATAATTTTTATAATGTTCGTCGGTTGCAGAGATTGCAGTTCATTCAGCGGGACGCTGTCATGTCTCGGGCCAACAGTTTAAAGAAAGCCGTTCGCCAGATCGTTGAACAGGCTGACCGGGTTCTCGACGACCAGAACGCTCAGACTCGGGCCCGTTCTGCCCGTTCCATGTCCGTGGAAACCAATCAGACCATCTCGGGATCCGAAAGCAAGTTGGCCGGCAGCACGAGGAAACTCAACGAAAAGCCGATGTCACTGCTGAGCGTCCTGCCCACGGCCACTTGGGAACACTCGAGCGATTCTTCCCCGTGCCCGTCTCCGCTGCCCGTGCTTCCGTCGCTGACCACCAACTTCCCGCTGCTCCCGCCTTCCCCGATGAAGTACCAGCACCCGGTGCAGTCGCATTATCTCAAGATGCAACCTACGGGCTCGTCGAACTCTTCGCAGAAACCACCGCAGCTTATGTATCAGGTGCTAATATCTTAAATGTTAATACACTTAAACCTTTTTAGGGAAATATATATTAACATTTATGAAAAATACATAATTTATAGTGAGTTAAATAACAAAAAAAACTTAAATGTTGAAACAATTACAAGTTTAGAAGATTTTTTTTTCTGTCGTGTTTTATTTGGTTTGTTTTGACTGGACGTCCTAATGGTCTCTCCCTGTTTTTTGAAAACAGGAATCCTTGGAAAGCGAGGGCGACGAGGACCGCGAAGCCTTGTTGAGTCTACAAGCCAAATTGCACGCCATATCTCCGGTAACGGAGTCGGAATCGAGGATCTCAACCGAGTTTGATTTCTCTGCCCTAGCGTTACCTGTACCCTTGGAATTTGCCGATGATACCGACAGTTTGCTAGTATGTGTATCATTGCCATTCTTGTCCTTATTGTTGATATAGTTAATTACGCTAATGATAAACTTTACTTTGATATGTCAATTACTAATTCTCTCTCTGTTCTCCAACCCAGTTTCATGCTGTCCATTTAGTTGTATATGGAGCTTAACTTAGCTACCTATGTTTCTGTATACCTGTCCATCTATCAATCCACTTATGCCGTCTATCTATCTATCTATCCATTCACCTATCTATCTATCTTTCCGTCAGTCTATTGTTTCATCCATCCATTTATCTATCTACTTTATCTATCCATCCGTCTATCTGTCTAACTATCCATCTATCTGTCTGTCTACCTTCTGTCTGTCCCTATCTATCTATGTAAGTATCTGTTTTTCTATCCTATTTTTATCTTTCTAACTATCCGTAGAATAGAATCTAATGTATATTTACGAATTAGGGGAACGTAAAACCATTTTCTGCAACAGGACATAGAAGTGGACGTTTTGGACGACGAGAACTGCCCGACACCGACACAAGAGCGGCACTACTCGATCGATTGCATGGACGACGAGGAGCCGGACCAAGTGGAAGTCAAGTCCATTCTGAGTCTCACGGGGGACACGCCGGCCAGACTTGCCCCGATTGCGGTCTTCGTCGAGGGACCCTCGTCTGAAGAGCAGGACAGCAGCACAGAGAAAGACACCAGTGTCGAACGAAAACCCCCGGAGAAAACCAATGTATACTTAACTCTAATCACCATAGTAATTAAACAAAAATCCAAGTTATTATCCCCAATTTAATAAAAGTTCGAATGCCAATTAAGTTTATTCCAACATTATATATCAACTTCAATCAATAACATTAATCTCTTTTGATTAAATTTGACCAATTCAACAAACCAACTGAAAAGCTAGACTAGAACTAGTATTTCCTGACTTCGTATTTTTCCCCCCTTAAAAGCCTTTAAAATATATTTACATAAAAATTAAACGGATCTAATTTAATTATGGTTTTGAGACTGAACTGATAATTTGGTTAATTTCTACGCCGGAATTAAGGAAGAGGACACTGCGGAGTCCGCCCTATCCAAACTGGGCGAGCGGATCGTCGAGGGCGCCGAAGAGCCAGTGCCTCCGGCTAAGAATAGTCCCATCAGAGGTATACAATCCAGTTTTACCGTAGAGTAATTAACCAACCCGAGCGTAAATGATAAATTTCCGATTTAAAGACAAACGCCTGTGTTGTTTGCTCCTAGTTAGTCTCCGTGTCGTAGTTAGAAGAAAAACAGATGCACTAGTCGTTGGGATGGAGTAGATTTAGCATGGACGTTAACTGTAGTAGTACAGAACTTAAACTGAAGCTTTTCCCAAGGATTCCCATGGCTTTCGTCGGAAACTGTACGTGGCAGTGTCGATTTTAGATAATAATTCAGAATGGTAACAGTTTAGTTGATGTTAGTCTGCAGGATTATGTTTCTGATATTTAGAGATAATATTGTCGACGATATCACTGGTATGAGTCTCATTTTACGAAATATAGAAAGTGAATCTGATGTTTATGTGATTAACTAGTAGTAAAATATATTTCCTGTGAATTCATAGATTAATCAACGTTATTTAAATTAAATTTCATTAACGTTTAAGAAAAATGCTTTTAATATGGCTGTTTGCAATTAGTAATGTCAGTTAATCTGAATTTAACTTACGGCCTTAAAAGTGATTGAATTTAATTAATTAATCAAACTGCAATCTTGATTTGCCTAATTCAGGACGTCGTGGCTAATAATCCCCAATCCTATGTAATTAAAGTTTATTAATTTATTCAGTCTAGGAATATTTCGGTATTAACATTCCAAATTAGTAATGACGTTTAAGTTATGATAGAGTCTAATGTTAGTCAGTTAAGTCAATTGAATAAATCTCTAGCTCGCTAATATGATTGGTTAATGTTACTCTCGTGACATTAACACGTCGTTGTCATCACCGTAACCAAAGATTCCCGTAAAATGTTCCCTTAACGGCCGTGTGAAAAGCTTCAGTTTATCCACTAATCCCGTAGTGCCGTAGTTTTGAATGTTTAAAAAACAAGCAGTCAGCTGTCCTAACATAACTTATCCTTGAACAACTCCTCCGCATTCATCCGCTTTACCTTGGCTGTCTACGTAATCCGCACTTGCACACGTAAAAACCCCCTTAAAACAAACACGTAAAAAAGGGGTAGCAAGTCCATCGCATGCTACCGCTACCCTCGACCCACACTGGCGCGGTAGCAAAGAGTATCTCAAGCCGGGATCACCTCTGACACTGCTGCAACCTTCTCCCACAGCCTCGAGGAGGATCTCCAGCGGTTCCATGCTGAGGGCCCTGGGAGTAGGACCGGCTACTCCGCCGGCTGCTTCCGCCAGCGCCTCCCACTCGTTCAGCCTGGAAGGAGAACGAGATCCGCCGGAGAAGGAGAAGGAAAAGGAACCGGTTCAGAAAAAGAGGAGGATGCCTATTATTAACCCGCTCGTGTCGCTGCCGATGTTTCCAAGTACATACATCATAATTTATTTATAAAGATAAGATTTAAATTTGGATTACTGAAGATGATATACAATTAAGTGGAAAATGTATAGGGTACTTTAAGGGAATATCAGCATTATGATTAACATACTTGTGAGGTATGATTACAGAGAATATGTGCATCGTATCATACGTGTAGATGTAATGTATGCATAGAAATAAAAGTATTATTGAAAAATCCGATATAAATAGGGATGTAAGGATATCCCTCATTGCTGTATCGAGTCGTGTAATTGTTTTATTCATCCCGTCTTATTTAAACGATACCATTATATTGATATTTACACATACATGTGTACTGAATAATGGTTTGCAAAATGTATAGGTTATTTTAATGAATTAAATTTTATTTGTAAATTTCGAAAGATGTTGATATGAAAGTTGTGTTGGGTAGATGTTTCTATTATGGGAAAAAAAAGAAAAAAGAAAATTGTCAGAAGTGGGATTTGAACCCACGCCCTCTATCGAGGACCAGAATGCCACGCTCCGCCATGCGGAGAAGCTTGCGCTTGAGTCTGGCGCCTTAGACCGCTCGGCCATCCTGACATGGTAATATTGGTACTAGTGTTAATCTATGTTCAGCTATGTCATATCTAATCATCTGTCTCTTGTATAATGTATAAAATGTATACCTGATGTATGTGAAATGTTACCTATTTCAGTTATTCGACATTTGTGTTGGTTTGAGTAATCATTTTTATTTTTACTTTAATTAACTGGCTAATTTTCACAGTTTATACAAACGACTTCGTACATTGACGCTATGTACGTTCTCATTTATTACAATAAACCAAAAGTTTAACTAACGGTAATTTAACACTTAAGTACAACAATTAATTTCTTAAAACCTATTAAGTTAATTGAAATAATAAGTTAGTAAAGGCTAGTTTTCAAATGGTTAATTTTAATTCTATTTCATTTTATCGCAGATATCGAGGGCGGCATGAAGGGACTGATCAGCAAAGTGCTGCTGGCCAATGCTGACGCGCTCTGCGCTGCTGCGTCCCCTTTGATGGACGTCGACGACGACTCGTAATTTGAACCATTTTGACTTTCGTTCGAAAATGACATTAGCCATAAACTTTAATTTCAGTTCTAATAAATTAGGAAGACAATTAACTCTACAAAGACGAAAAGCGAATAAGAAGTTAAGACAACTTTGGAGCAAGATAGATTGTCAATATAAATAATTCGAATTAATATGAATGATTGACTGCAGGGATCTGTTTGACGAGAAGTGCGTCATGAACAGCTACTTCGGTATCGGCATCGACGCCAAAATCACGCTCGACTTCCACCACAAGCGCGAGGAGCATCCGGAGAAGTGCCGATCCCGAGCCAAGAATTACATGTGGTACGGTGTCCTCGGCAGCAAAGAATGGCTACAGGTTACTAAGTTAAACAATCTGTACTTTAACTTAATCACCCTTTAGAATAACCCAAAATAACACGTGTAAACATGACAGCGATAAATATTATAATTAAATAATAATCATAGTGATTACTGAATAACGAAAATGCTATTCAGCAATATTGTATTCTTAAGTGGACTTGGACAAACTTTACTGTTTTTAACAGAAAACGTACAAAAACCTGGAACAGAAGGTTCTACTGGAATGTGATGGAAGGCCCATAACCTTGCCTAGTCTTCAGGGAGTCGTCGTATTGAACATTCCAAGGTAATGTAACCATTAGCCAACCAATCACTACGTTATTATTCAATCGTAATAATTAACTAGATGTAAAGTTAACAGTATTTAATTCCAGGGATTATCCATTAGCCATGAAATTTAAAAAAAAAGGTTAATACATTATAAAATTCAGTAATTTAATAAAAAAATTACAAAAATTAGTTTAATTCAACAGTTACTGTTACTATATGTAAGAGTTAATGTGGATAACGATTAAGAATGATTGTTCTTTTGCCGTGCAGCTTTATGGGAGGGACCAATTTCTGGGGCGGAAGCAAAGAGGACGACTGTTTCCTAGCGCAGAGTTTCGACGACCGGATCCTGGAAGTGGTGGCCGTCTTCGGCTCGGTCCAGATGGCCGCGTCGAGGATTATCAACCTGCAGCACCACCGCATCGCGCAGTGCCATTCCGTGAAAATCACCATTCTCGGTACAGTCTCCTTATTGATCTATCTATCTATCTATCTATCTATTTATCTATTTACATGTTAATAATAACACTAGTAGTTGTACTATGTTAGTCTATGATTTGTATTCTTATAGTTATGTTATTCACGTGATTTTTTCAAAATTTGGATTGTGCAGGCGACGAAGGTGTTCCAGTGCAAGTGGACGGCGAAGCCTGGCTCCAGGCTCCTGGAGTCATCCGCATTGTCCACAAGAACCGCATGCAGATGCTGAGCCGCAATCGAGTACTTCGTCTAAATTGAAAACCTCTTAAAACTGACTCATTACTCGTTATAAATGAATTTCTTAATTAATAAATTATGCTAATTAAGGGTAATCGTAAGTTATTTGACGTTAATGGAGTCAATATTGAACTGTTCCAGGCTCTGGAACGCTCGCTGGAAGCATGGCAAGAGAAGCAGCGCTATCACAGTGTCTGCGCCGGCAAACTGGCCCAATCGACGGCTCTCAGCGAAGAGGAGAGCCACGTTTTGATTGGTTTCTTGGAGGCGATCACCGCTCTAGTCAGGTATCGTACCCACAATCAACTGTAAGTTAATTACTTTAAGATAATGTACTTTAATGTTAAGGTGATCGCTGTTTGATTAATTCAGTTGTATCAACACTAGGGTCAGTTGTGTACCATCATCGTCCAATCCATTAATAATATGACGTATTAGGTTATCGTATTGAAAGTGTGTTAATTTTGACAAGTAAAAACCGGCATTTCATATTAGGAGATCTCAAATACGTCTATCTACCATTCCATCCGTCTATCTATCTATCTGTCTATCTGTCTGTCTGTCTGTCTATCCGTCCATCCATCTATCTATCTATCTATCTGTCTGTCTGTCTATCCGTCTATTTATCAATCTGTAACACTTTAATTTCAGACTGTTAATTTCTTATTCCTTTTCATTCCAAGTCAAGTATTGTTGATTCGAATGCTGTTGTTTATTTTTACTGTGCATTATTCTTAATCTAATTTGGATTATTCTCGTAGACACGTAAGGTTGCTAGCCATCAGCCAGCCAGATACGGACCAGGAACTGTACCACCTGGCCACGCAGGCCTCGATCCTGCTGGATAAGATGCATCCTGGAGGAAAGATCATTGAAGGGGTAACTCATTATGAATCGTTCTCGGATGTAATTCCAGTCATTTCGCTATTTTTAGTTTTCGTTTCATTATTTTAATTTTTTTTTAATTTTTTTTTTTTTACATTTTATTAAATTTACATTTGTCTTTAGAATGATGAAACTATTCATCGCATTTTTAAATACGTATACGCTTGTTATGTAATTAACTTTTTATTATTGTTATTATTATTTTGAATAGCCAATTCTGCGCGTGCACCTGACGGACCTGGTCCACATTGTCCGGCAGCTGCAGCAGGAGACCCTCGGCTTTTTACGGGAGAAAGCACCTACCCTGGTAAAATGATTATACGCAATTCATTAACTATTTATTCTCCTAAATGGTTATGTAGATTGCTTCGTTATGATTTTTTAAATTAAATTGATGCGATATTAAAGTGAGTAATCTTTTAAAGTTAATTTGAATACATTTCCTAATTGCAGAATCTCAGACCGAACCAAGAAGAGAAGCTGGGCTCGTCCTTATCGCAAGTCGACGCGGAATTGCGCAAGTGTACCGATATCAACGGATTCGTCCATTTCCTCACGCCGGCCGATGAAGTACCAAACCATAACCAACTTCAATTTTAATTGAGATCTTTAATTTAACATTCAACTTCAATATATTTAAATGTTGATGAATTTACCAGGCACAGGAGAAAAAGCAACGGACAGCCAAGGGCAGTGGCTTATTCAAGTTGAAATTCCGGCGTCCGGATTCGAGGTCAAGGTCGCAGAGTTCGCGACCTTCACCCAGCGACGGTTCCAGCAGCGGCAGCGTCCATCACTGGAGCAGCGAGGAAGTGGCCATCTGGCTGGATAACCTCCAGCTGGGCGAGTATAAGGAGAACTTCATCCGGCACGACATCCGCGGCCCGGAATTGCTGACTCTAGACCGTAGGGATCTCAAAGAGCTGGGCATTGATAAGCTGGGCCATATTAAGAGGATCCAGCAGGCTATATGGGAGATGAAAGAGGCTTCCAAGTAAGATTCTCAAGGAATGACTCAGTGTTTTGAGTCATTTAATTAAAAATGAACCTCTTGAAAACCCTAGTTTACTAGTATCTAGAATGCAAGTTAAGGACCGTTGTGCATCTGGAATGACTCTCAAAAGATTCAGAAGCGAGACAGAAATGACTCATCTAGTCTTGTAGGTTGATTAGCCAAATGACTCGATACTCAGCGCATTGCCAAGGGCCTTTTTGGTATGACTCATCAATGATTCTTAAAATGACTCACTTAATCATGGCTCGATAATCTAGATCGGACAGTGTGAGTCTGTTCATTCTATTGGGACTCTCTTATGACTTATTAACTCATGAATGACTCACCCACGACTCTATAACTCAAGAGACTCGACAGGTGCGCCGGTGGATCTATATATGAGTCATTGAATCATAGCTGAACAACATGGAACGGTAATTTGAGTCAATTTATTCTTGTTTGACTTTTGTAACCCATTGACTCACAAATGACTCACGGGAAAATCTGCCATTCCCTGCTGTGTAAGTCAAGAGTCAAATGTCATGTGACTCAATGACTCAGAGGCTTAATACGTTGCACAGTAAATTAACAAGCGACTCAGTGAATCAAAGCTGATGACTTAGGAATGACTCACGGATAATTTTCATTACTCATAAAAGTGTAACGTGAAGTAATGACTCGAGGACTCAACACTTGAAGCAATTCAGCATTAAGAATCATAAATGACTCACTGATGGCTTACTTAAATGACTCATTGAATCTTCACTTGACAATATCCAACAGTAATCGAGTCATTGCGATTCCTTTACAACTCAACGGCCCACATGACTCACTGAATGATTCATTGAATCATTACTTGCCATCGTAGAACAGCGGTTGAGTCATGTACTGTCTTATGACTCTTTCAAGACTATGACTCACAAATGACTCATTGATTCACACCGCAATTGATTTGAGACACGAAATAAGTCAGCTAGCTTCCTCGGAAACTCTTTTATCAATGACTTCCGGTCCCTGACACTGTTCACTCCTTAAGCCACGCCCCATACGTCAAGACACGCCTACTGAATACCCAAAGGGATAGACCAAAGAAATTTTCTAAATAAAATCTCTTCTACTTTTATAAATGTCTCTTTAAATTCTCCCCTTTCCCCTTGATAGAACTCTAATCCCAATTTGCCCTTTTGATAGTCGATTAATCGATTCACTTTATCAATCGATTATGAAATATCCTTGCATAACCTTCTCTATGCAAACGCTTTTTCCGACTTGAATCCCCTTTTTCTTATAAACAAGTCAAACAAAATGGGGTGCGATTTCCTTCCAGGATTTTATATAAATTCAAAAAAATTAAAAAAAATAAAAATAACATTCCTCGATCTTTTGAAAGGCTTGCCATTTACGCGCTCTTTTTTTCAAATCAGGAATAAAATCAGTAATTTTTTTTCAACAGACCGTCTTTATATCTTGAATGTTCTTCTATCCGATCGCTGTCTCCCGTTTTTTTTATAAAAATATGTCTCATGAGAATTTCCTGTTTTTGAAAAAATAAGCTGAAAATTTCCTTCCCTTTTTGATGAAATCGTGGCCGCGCTTTTTCCTACGAGAATTTTCTAAAATTTAAAATACAAAATTAAAATTTTAAAATTTCTCTTGGATTATATACTCTTTGCGTGCTACTCAAGACGAATATCAAATTGCGGTTTTGTAAAAACAATTTTTTTCCAGTTTATTTTCCTTTTTCGAAATTCTGGGGCTACATGCTTTTGCAATAAATAAGTTAGTATCCACAGTTTAGTATTGAAATAAATAAGTAAATAAATAAGAGTTAACCAACACACTGGAAGTTGAGGAAAAAAAACAACAACCGAAAAATTCCCGCCAAACTTTTTTGCGAAATAAAAAAAATCTGAAATTTGAGTTTCAGAGATAGATGGGTAGACAGATGGATAGGAAATCGTGGTGGGAAATGATAGAAATTGAGCGAATGTTTTAATTACAATTCGTGCAGAGCTCGCCTGGGATGGGTTTGCAAAGAATTCATTTGTTTGAAAAATATCAAATTACTGGAAAACCCTTAAGAGTTGGATAGAGGGAGATAGAGAGACCCAAAGCTGTCGTCAAATGTAAAAAGACAAAATCCAAAATGTAAAACCTCACCACTCCTTGGTCGATGTTCAAGAGACTGGCATTATTTTTTCGAGAAAAAATAATATTTATAAAATAAATAAATAAAATTCCAGCAAATTCCACACCCAGTTGCATATAAAGAAATTGGAATTATTCACGGGTGGGAATTAAGAATCATTGCTCCTGGTAAAGTGAACCATGCTCCACTCCCTGAACGGAACAGCGGCGGTCATTCCCATAACCGGATGGGGAGCGGGTACCGATGCACAGACTCCATCGCGGTCGACCTTCTGCTGTAACTGCCGGTGATAGCACAGGAACGCGGCTACCAGGACGGAAACAACTACACACATGGCTAAAAGGACGAAGAGGGCGGAGAATGCGGGCGCCGGAAGGCAGATGCCGTAGACGACCTCCTCCCGGATGCGACCCTGGAAGATGGTGACTCCGGATTCCTCGGTGGAGTTGGGAGTGAAGGCCAAGTCGACTGCGGAGATGACTTCGTAGCCGGTGACGACTCCGACGTCGGCGCTGCGGACGCGACGCTCGTGCAGGGCGTAACGGCGCTTGCGGGATTTGAGCTGGTCGTCGGCCTTGACGGCGTATTTCTCGACGTCGGGGATGTGCTGGAGTTTGTCCAGGTCGATCTGGCGGGGACCGTGAGGGAAGCGACCGGAGAGGCTGCGCTCGCCGGATGCGTCGGTTAAGGGAGCGGCGACGGGTGGCTGCACTTGAGGAGGAGCTGGATTGACGGGCAGGGCAGAGTCCTGTGATATGAATGGAATGTTTAGTTGTATCGATCCAGTGTGTGGACAAATGTTTGTTTATAGACTGTATTCTTGTCTGTTAAGACTGTCTGTCCAAAACTGTCTACCCGTCCATCTTATCTGACATTGTCTTGATCATTTCGTACCTGAGTAGCCTGGCTTCCTGGAATGGGCAGGGCAATCTTCATCACTTGCGCTTCCGGCTGGCTGTCCTTCTTACTCTGCGCCTTCTGTCCCTTGTTGAATCCTGGAATGAAGGACAGGAAGGAAGAAGCTGCAGACTTCTGTTGCACTGGAATGGGAACTGGTACTCTTCTCTGGGCGTACTGCGGCGGTTGAGGTGGGGCTTGCTGCGGAAGCTGCTGCGGAAGAAGTTGAGGAACCTGAGGAACTTGGGGAGCTAGCTGCGGAAAAGCTTGAGGAAGCGGCTGGTATGCCGGCTGGGGTACTGGAACTGGTTGGGGTTGTGGTTGAGGTACTGGAACCGGTTGCGGTTTCGGTTGAGGTACTGGAACCGGTTGGGGTTGCGGAGCCGCCTGCTGCAGGGCTGCAACGGGTTGGCTGTTGTAAGGTGTCTGATCCAGTGAAGCTGCTGCCGAGACTGTCGGGGCCTTCTCGCAGTGTTCGGGGCAACCGAAGCGGCAGATTTCGACCTTGCAGCGGATGTGCACCTGCAGCGAGTCGGGGAATTTGAAGGCGTGGAAGAAGGCGTACGTCATGACTGTTGAGCGACCGTCGTTGCTGCGCAGCTTGAGGAACTTGGAAACCATCTTGGGGCGGAGGACGCAGCCGTGCTCGTCGGATAGCTGGATGGGGCGGTTGACACCGTCGGAGGCCTCGCATGACTTGACGCGCATGTCGAATTCACCTGGACATGGACATGGGTATAACATTATTTTATCATCATTCATATTAGAATTTATTGTTTTGTTTGAGGAATTTAAGTAAATTATAAAACTGATTATTGATATGTTTAATTATACTGAGATAATACTACAATATGATAATCTAAATACATTTGAAAAAGAGGTCAGTTTGTAAAGCGATACGGAATTGTCGAATTACCTGCTTGGTCGTTGATTGCGACGACCATCGTAAGGGTCGATCCCAGCGGAACGATTCCGGTGATGGGGCTGGCCCAGGGTCCTTTACCGTTTTGGATCTCCATCCAGCAGTCGACATTATCACCTTTCAAGGAATATTTGCAATTTTTTTCATTACTGAAATGAAGTATTAGATTAGATTAAAATTAATTTGATTCTAGGAAAGGTAATGACTGGTTCACTGAAATTAAAAAAAAGATGAAATAACATTACTTTTATGATATATTTCATAAATTTTTTATTACATTATTCTAGGAATGAAAAATAAATTAAACCAGTCTGAAAGAATGATGCCCCAGTAAGAGAATAAAACGGGAGAAAGGGGTTGGGCGGAAGTCATGAAAATTCTAATGTACGTCACGTTTTCTCAAGTGCTGCATCAGGCAGTCGGGGAAAGAAACTCGTAAAAATAAAAAGGCCAAAGTCAATCAAGCTCAAACGTCAGAGGTTAATCTCCACGTCACACCAATTATATCACTAATGGAAAAAGTACTCTATACACTTAATAATACAACTGATTCTGTATTACAGAGAGAACAAACTTGTCTGGTCAGGCAATCGTACAAAATTTTAACAAGCAATTAAATGTCTACCAGACAAATTCCGTCCAACAACCAGACAAACTCTGGGAAAGTTTCGACTCACAACCAGACAAATTTCGTCAGACGGCCAGACAAATTTCGTCAGACGACCAGACAAATTTCGTCGGGCAATAAGTACAATGGCTTTAAAACCCACAAAATCAAGTGTTCACCTAATTTACATAATGTAACGTTACTTGGGGTAATACTATTTCTTACCTCTGAAGTTAAGTTCAACCACTTCGAGATCAGCAATCACCATCGGTGGTTTAGTGGCCGTCTTCTCGTAATCGTTATACCACTCGCAGCGTAGTCTCTTGGCCTCGTCCCAGACTTCGATGAGATCCTCATCGTACTGGACAACGATGGTATTTTCATAGAACTTGCCATTCATGTCCGGTTTGGTTCCGCAGCCGTTGTAGTTGATGGAAAAGCGGAAGCTGCTCTGTCCGGACTTGGGGTGAACGTAAACGCAGTTGCCCTGTCCGAACTGTCCTTTAGAGAAGACGAGTCCGTTGAAAGGTTTGTCGAAGGACAGTTGAACTTCCATGTGATCCTTGGCGCACATGACCTCGAGGTTCTGGATCTGAGCCATGTTGGGAGGGCGCTCGTGCTGCCAAGGATCCGATCCTATGGCGTTTTGACATAAAGATACCTAAACAGTCGAATGTAGGTTATTAATTACATATCTTGTATTACCACTTGAGTGAATTAACTTGTATACTGTAGATTTCAACTCAGTATTACAGGTTCGTGTTCAGCATTGTATAGTTAAACTTATGAAGTTATTAACTGCAAGCTAAATTGTCGCGTTATATATCTAGTAGAAACGGTAAACCATTGTCGTGTCAACCTGTATTTTCGACTGGAAAATTATACATAACTATAGTCCCGTTGTTTTCTTAAACGATTTCAGGGCGTTTTCTTTGTCTATGGGAGCATCCATTAGCCTGTCTATAAGCGGTTCTCGTTGACCTTTTTCCATTGCTTTTGTAAACTGTGATTACGTAAGAGAGAGGCTCGTTTGCGTTCACCAAATTACGTGGAAAACCAGCGATTTTGGAAATGGAAAAAGGGCGTGGCTTTCGACTATTTTGTGGAGGGAAAAAAATGTCTTGAATCATTTCCGTCGTGATTCATCAGACTTTTCGAAATTGCCGCCCATTCATGGTATACAATAAGGAATCGATTACTAACGGTATCGATTTCTCGTCGATTATCGGATTCTTTGGAACTTTTATATACTTGGCGCAGTAAAATGGAAGATGGTTAATAGTAAGTAACCACAAGTCACGTGACTTCCGGTCTTTGAAAAACTGACTTCAAAGTTCCGGAAGTGCAAGGTGTTGTACACTCGTACATACGACGTAAAAACAAGCGCTAAATTAGCCTCGGGGTATTTCAGCGCAACGGTAAAAAGTTCGCTCGAGTTAATGAATGGGTTTCCCCCATTCTGGCACGTTCTATAAGCTAGGTGAGTTTGACCTTGTTGATCAGGGCGGACAAGCCCACCTAGGGCATAGTAAGCTTGGCAATGTTGATATAAGTTATAGTTGACTGTAAGAAATTCGTCTAGGGTCAAGATCGCCTAGGTTTTGGAATATAAACCTAATTGCTAAGGTAACCTAGGTTTTTGACCTGTGTCAAAGTTGGCGTTAAACTTAATGCCCAGCCAGGTTTTTATACTGACGAGCTCACCTAGGGTTTGGAAATGCGTAATATTGGGAACCTAGGTGAGCTTGTCTGCGATCGTGTTACTTCACTTGGGTATCTTTAAAATGGTCGAAACAATAACTATTGCCAAGCTCACCTAGGGTTTGAAAGTGCATAATATACAGAACCTAGGTGAGCTTGTCTGTGACAGTGTTACTTCATTTAGGTATCTTTAAAATGGTCGAAACAATCACTATTGCCAAGCTCACCTAGGGTTTGGAAGTGCGTAACATAAAGAACCTAGGTGAGTTTATCTTGTATCGTGTTATCGTTTTCTTAATTCAAAGCTAAATCCACTTAAAGGGTCAAATTCATCTGGATGAGCTTTCATTGCCGAGCTCACCTAGGGTGTGGAATGTCCTCTTACCTGTAAACAAGCGGCCAGCAAGATTGGGGTCAATAGATGCTTCATTCTGGACCCCCGGCTTTTCATTTTCTTATCTGTAAAGAAATAAAAATTTTGAAATGTTATTTCATTTGTTTTAATTGAATGAAAATTCAAGAAAGATCTATTGTGTAAAGCATTGGATTATAGCTCTGTCTTCCGTGTCATTTGTCTTATTTCTTTAATTTCAGTTCTTTTTAAGAGTGTCTTCGTGAATGAGAAGTTTCACGGTCATGGCCATCGAGCACACGGAAATGACCCAGGGGGTTGACAACTCAAATAAAGTGTTAACATTTAGTTAAATTCATTTTTATGATAACGAACATTCAATAAGGATTATAATCCCGTAGTTTGTTATGCAATTATCGACCGTATAGTTCTAGTTCATAAAGTGAAATTTATTAAGGGCGTTAATTTCTTGACGAGGCAAGCCATTTTGAACCTTATTGATTTATTTTAAATAACATCTTTAATCCCATGATCCGTAAGGTCGATAGTCGCTTGCATGGGCAAGCGATTATGGACCTTACGAAACGAAGTCAGAAATCCAAGGTTTGATTGAAATTCCGTTATTCTTTTAACGTGTCCTTATCTCTCTGTGACATCTCCGGCAAGTGCATTAGCATAAATGTAAAAAAAATACACGAAAATAAACAAGACCCAGGATAGAAGCATCAATAGCCAGAAGGGTCGGCAACTTGGCAAGTCATTTACAAAGGGAAGCTCCAAGAATTTCGAGACCCTGAGGCGTGCGGAACCGCCAGCTGATTTACCTAGAAGGCCGCTTGCTTCTTCACCACACTAACGGTAAAGGTAGCCATCAGAAACTCCGAAAAAATTGCCCCTAGTCAGCTGTATAGCGAATAAGTAACAGTTTTCTCCGAACTGTTACACGGGCCGTTAGACATAGACCACTCACAAACTAATCGTTTGGTCATTAGAATTTAAAGGCCGACTGTGAAACTGTCGTTAAAGTTTACTCTAACAGTAATGGTCATTATACCTATCTGAAAATTCTTACTTGTTTGTAAGGTCGATAATGGCGTGCTTTGCCAAGGGATTTTCACCTCTATTATTTTTAAAGCTGAAAATTATAATTCCATAAGGTCGATATTTGCCTGCCTTGTAAGTAATATTGGACCTTCTTGTTCAGTCTTTATGAAACCTACGAAACCTTTGTAGTCCATAAAGGTCATATTGCCTTGCCATGCCAAGCGAGTATCGCCTCTGTATCTTTCAAATTAATTAGTAAGAGTTTCATAAGGTTGATATTTGTCTACTTAGGCAAGCGATATTGGACCTTCTTGCAAGATAGCTACCAATTAAGTAATTTGCTTAAGTTGCGTAAAGGCCAAATTCGCTTGCTATGCTGCGCAATATTCAACCTTGTCAGTATATTCCCACACAACGTTCATGTTTCAAGTTTACTTAGTAAATTGACTCGGCTAGCATCCTTTAGCTAACATCCCGTAGCCAGCAGAGTACAGTCCTCTTACACTTGACCTTTTTTTTCCAATGCAGACTGCAAAGTCGACTTGAAAGTTAACCCGATAGTCAACTACGCAAGGAAAGGTATTATTCATTCCAGTACATCCGGAACAACATAACTGGACTTCTTTTTAACCCACGGAGATTCTTGGTTGGCTTCCTGGAAGATTCATGCTCACAACCGGTTACCAGATTGTGTTTCAGAGTGAGAAAAAGCAGTTAACTTTTATCACTGAGCGTCATCTGCTTTTAACATCGCGCTGCAACGCTCAGTTCATCGTCCCGCTATATGTACAATCCGAAGCGTCAAATGTGAAACCGAAGCATCTGGTGTACCGTAATACAAGTCACAGTTATGTGAATATCGATACCGTTTCGATTCACCACGCACAGTAATAATCATTGTTGTTTTTACAATGAGAGTAGGAAGTAAGGAGAACGGACCGCATTATTGGATTCTGCAGAGGTCACGTGACCACATAAGGAAGTGCCGGAATGGAAACCTCGACGCTCTTGGGGTTTTTAACATTATGCAAATGAGAGTTTATAGTTTTTGAAGAGAAAAAAGATGCCCGAAGGATTCTCGCAGCTGAATACAAAGATTCCCGTTAGATTCCCCAACTCTGCGCATGTTACCGAAAGGCGTCTCTTGTTGAAAGACCCCAATTTTTCCCACATATGGCTTTACAGCGGATAATAGGTATGATTTTATTTCGTGTAATCGGATTATTATAATACCGTAACTGCAGTTTCAATTGAATTGTTTACAACCTTGTTAACATCCTTATGAGAACATCTCAAGACTTATAAAGAACTCGTTAACTTTATTACAACCTTGACTACAACCTAGCTTACAACAGTATGTAATAAGAATGAGAACCTGACTTGTAACACCTGTTGATAACCTAACGACAACAGGGTCTACAACCCGACTTGGCTTGCAACAACTGAATTACAACCTAGTATACTTACCTACAACCCGGCTTAGAACTATTTCAACTGATTTGCAAAACCTGTTGACCTGACATACAACAGGGTTACAAGCAATAGTCCTACAACCTTACAGCCTGAGTTGTAACTTGAATTTGCAGATCTACAACCTTACTACAACCCTCGGCAGCCACCACTACAACCGCCTTACCTACCGCTTTAATCTGACTCGTAACCTCGATAACAACTTGACTCTCAGCCGCCTGCAACCTACCTACAACCTGTCCACAACCAGACATACAACCGCCCTGCAGCCTCTCTACAACCTAACTTACAACCCAGATCCCTTCGTTCCTTTCTTCCTACAACTTCATAGTAATCTTCACTGTTGTAGTTACAATCGCTCTACAACACTTCACTTCAAACCTCATTCCTAACCTCATCGCACCTACAACACTATAAACCGTACCAGTTCAGCATATACAGAGAGTTAGTTAGCCCTGCTTACAACAGAAGCAACTTACTCGTATCTTACTGATGAAGACTCAGACTGCTTAACCAACGTAACACTACAGCAATGGATAAAGAAACTCCATTCTATGACAACAACGCAGAGTTGGATTTCTTGTTTTCCATCTAGATAATCCGATTCGGGTGAAGAGTTTCAAAGGAATTTGGCTTACAGAACTGGTCTTTCCACTCACCCGGGGACGCTGCAGGGAAAAAAATATATAACGGAATTTTTCCCAAACGCCTCCTTTTCAATTGCTTCCTCTAGACACCCACCACATGAGGGGGGAGGGACGCGGCCTCTAGCCCCTCCAAACCAATAAGAATCTATTTTTCACACATCCTATAACCTCTCGAACCTTCTTACCAATCAATGTACCCATCATCGATATTCAGAGTTGGATATTCAAAAAAGCCAGTCGAATTTCATGAAATGTGAGATTGGGGTTTACCTTCAACGAGTTGGTTTGAATCGGAATTCAACTGACGTGGGCACCTCCGAACTGTGGAGAGATACAACAAGAGCAAAGCCTTTTCCGCGGTTCCCTATAAGGTTCGAGATTGTTCACTGGAACTGGGCAGTTACTGGGAGAAACAAGTGACGATCGAGACGAGTGTTGCACGAGCGAGGCCCGGGAAGCGAATGAGCCGCATGGAGAGTGCACCCTTGAACTTAGCACCGTTGAAAAACCTGCTGGTTGCTGCTGGTGATGGTACCTGTTAGGGGAGGAAGAATGCCTGCGGCAGGAAATTGTTCACTAACAACTGGCACGCATTTCGGAATATAGAACCCAACATAGCGGACTTTCGCCCATGGTCAGCAATTTTTTCTTCTGACGGGAAAGAACGCTACTTCTGTCTAGCTATCCATCTATCTGTTTACCCGTCTCTGTTATTTTACTGTTGTTTTTTTTCCTGAGGCTTGTGGAGTTGGAATTCTTCCTGGATTGCCTGTTTTTCCCAAGAGCAGACGACGAATATGGAACTGATTTCTGGTCTGTGTTTTTTTTCCCTTAATTTGTGACATTTCCCAATCAGTTTTTTTATAATATTGATATTATCTTGATATCAAATATGTGTAATTGATATTAAGTATTATGCGATGTTATGTAGTTACGTTTGATGTATGGGTTCCGGCGTTGCCAGATTTCCGTAAATGAAATTTCTACAAATAATCAGTGTTGCATTTTGTTAAATCTAATTTTATTAATTACTTTTTAATGGTTGACATAATTAGTCAAGCTATTAGTATTTGACTCTAAATTTTAATGTAGTTATATTTAGACTTAATGTTATTCATCAAAACGAAGTAGTTAAACCAATATGGTTAATTTGAATTTGCTCTGGAAAACTTCAGTCAGTTAATTTTTAAATAAAATGCGCTATTTCATACTGTAATTAACTTAAATTAACTAATCCATTACTACTGGATATTATCTCCTCGTAAGGATATGTGTAATTAACTTAAATTGTAATTAAGAGACAGAACCCTTACTGAAGAGCCATTGTGGTATTATATTCGCTAACATACAAAATCCAATTGTTCACGAATGATATCTTCTTTATAATTACCTGCGTTGTATACTTAAGTTAGTACTTAATCTCGATTAAATTTCAGTGTAATTTGAATGTATGGAACAGTGAAACACACCTGTGCATTAATGTTTATTGCAGTACCTCGTTTTGATGTTTATTACTCCACTGCACAGCGTTGCCATATACTCTTAATGTTTGTTACTTTCTTTATTTCAATTAAAAATATTGGCTTTATAATACTGTGTATATATAAATATCCGTTTTGTACACAGAAAATAAAAAAAAACATTAAAAATTGTGCCATCACGCACCTTTGCATCCAGTCTTGCCTGATTAAAATCTTGCATAGTTTAACTGTCCCCCAGTGCAAAAACCAGCAGGGCTACCAGCAGTTGAACCTGCTGGTTGCTGGTTCCAGTCTGGTTGCTTACGGAGGCAGGAACTGCTGATATTCGGCCGAATCCAGCAAGCAGACGGTTAGCAATAGGTCGTTCAGCAGCTGGTTTTTGCAATGGCTTTGGTTTATGATACATATGTAAACGGATTGATAGATGCGTTGATAGATAAACACGTAGATATAGATGGATGGATGGATGGATGGATGGATTGATGGATGGATGGAAGGATAGATGAATGGATGGATTGATGGGTGGATGGATGGATGGATGGCTGGATGGATGGATTGATGGGCTGGATGGATGGATGGATATATGTAGGTTGGATGGATGCATGGATTGATGGGTGGATGGATGGGTGGATGAATGGATGGTTGGATAGATGGATGGATGGGTGGATGGATGGATCGAGATGGATGGAAACTGCTTATATTCGTCTCCAGATTGCCCTGTCATGGAAAAATGCAGTCGCTGGATATTTTGCAAAATTTTGCAACATCTTTGCAAAATAATATAAAGGAATGTTTTTTACTGTTTTACAATATATTTAAATATAACAATTTCCCTCCTCCATTTTTCGGTCTAATTTTTTCAACATTCAATATAGACGTCCGATTGGTCGTGATTCCACTTCATAAACAGCATTTTTAAAAAGTAACATGTTATTTGATGAATGAAAAATAAGGCGAGGAAGTTGGGGAAAAAAGCCTTGACCGCGCACGTTTACATATGCGCGCCACCTGTACACTCCACTTGATCGATAAGGATGCAGCAAACGTCAAGGTTATAGGCATCTTGAAGTGTCCGCCATCTTGACGGAATGGTAATCAACTTTTTGTTTCCTTATCCCTACTCTAAAACGATGGATACGTCCCTTGCATCTTATCTCAGTACACTGAAATTAAACTGGCAAAAGATATACGTTCTTTTTGCGTAATAAGAATCGGTGTCACGTGACGTGACGTCATAATCGATAAGTATTCCAGTTAGTACTCAGCTAAACGAGTAACGAACTAGAATATATATGGAAAGTCAATTACATGCTTGTAAAGAACGCTATATAGAGCCTGATGGAGAGTCACGTGACATGACGTCACAACGCAGTAAGAATCACGTTAGCCCCTTAAGAATCCTGTGAGTTAAAATACTTCCTTTTAAGAGAATGCTTTAAAATTAAGAGGAGATTTTTATATAACGGTCTTTTGTTTAAAAGAAGTAAAACAGTTGAGCTCGATACAACAGACACGGCCGAATGAAGAAATAACTGATTTGTGGCCGAAATTGCTCGACCACCTTCTCCGTGTCCGTCGAAACCAAAAGGGAATCGAGAACTTGAGAACGAACCGAGTATAAAAGCATCTGCTGTATGTATATACACTTACCGGTAACAGCCGTGCAGTTATAACAGTTATTTCAAAAAATATCTTTAAATAAAGATAAAACAACATAAACGTGAAAGTTTAAGAATATATTATAATTAGCTTGAACGGTAAAAGATCATTCAGATAACCTCTTAATCAGTAATACAATTTGAAAGAATGGTGAATTTTTAAAAAATGATTTACAAGTATGTGGCAACGCTGTTTTCAAAAACGACCAAGACGCTGGCACGCCTAGCACGTTTCTCGATATTTACGACATGTGTTTCTTTCCCCCTGCACATATAAATCAAGTGACGCGGTGGATTGGTTAATTATTTAGTAATTACCGAGGTAACGGAGATCCCCAGCCATATATATTAGAACTGTCTTTCATTAATTAGGCAATGTTATCTGTGATTTACAACTTGAAGAAAGCAGAAAGATTCCGAGTTTTCCCTTTATAATTACACACACAGAAAATATGAATTAACTTTAATACTTAAGTAGAATCGACAATTAGATTAGTAATGTAAAAAGTAAGTCAAATAAGAGGGAGAGACACCAGTTCATGTAACGCAAACCGGAAACGATTCGAAACAGTTAGGAATATTTTCGGCACTGTGGAAGTCGAAACGCACACTCGTATCAACTGGTAAACGGAAATAAAAAAATGACCGCAAATGAGTAAATACGAGTACAGTGCATTTTTAACATGATTAATTTGAATTTACCCAGATGATAAAGCATACAAGAAACTATACGGTACACTGCCCGAAATTTAGGGTGTAAAGTTGGAAATTTTTCACACAGAGAGAATTTGAACAAATCGCCATCGCAACGGTTCCTTGTGTTTTTCATTGTAAAACAAGTTCCCGCTGAGTGAATCAGTTGAATGGGAAAACTAGCAGACGCACGTACCGCACTGCCCGAAAGATTTAGGGCGGTCTCGTTAGCCAATTAACGGTCATCTGCTTGTTGACGTTAGACTGGCACATGAAAACCTGTTCGAGATTGACACGAACTTCGACAGTTGGTTAGCAAGGATATCGGAAGACGACGATTTACACTGCCCGAAAATTAGGGCGTGTATTCTTGATTATGAAGAAGGAATTTGAAAGTAGCTATCGTAACGGTTTTGTGTTTTTGATATTAAATAAAGGTCCCGACAGAGCGAAAAGTTCAAAAGTAGCAGACGCACGTAACGCACTGCCCGAAAGCTTTAGGGCGGTCTTGTTAACCACACAATTAACGGCTTGCTTGTTTACGTTGGATTGGCGCATCAAAACTCGGTCAAGATTGATGAACTTCAACAGTTAGTTATAGCATAGGACGGACGATGTACGCTGCCCGAAATTTAGGGTGGGTATTCATGTTTTAAGGGAGAGGGGAATTCAAAAATGACTATCGCAACGGTTCTGCTAAAGCACGCAGAATAAGAAAGAGATAATTGAATGCAAGAAACACACACGTAACGCACGCTGCCCGAACGATTTAGGGCGGTCGTGTTAGGCAATTAACGGTTCGCTTGCTTATATTTAATGTTCTCCGTCACAACGTGGCCATAACTCACGAACTTCTACAAGTTGGTTGGTGAAATAGAATATAGCAGACGACGCTGAGGAACACTGCCCGAAATTTAGTGGTGGCGGTAATTCCTTCCTCATTACTTGCATCTGTATACCAATCTCAAGGTTAACTTTAATTCCAGCCGTTGGGTAACTGGGTTCTATGTGAATGGCAATAAAAAGGCGTCAGCGCTGTTTTTCAACATGTTTTTGCGCGCAGGTTGAAAATTAACGGTGCTCGTGCATCGATCGACTGATTTTTCTCGGCGAGCGTGAGACGTGCGCGCAATATGGCGATACGCAAGACCAGTCAAGCTTTATAGTTTCCGAATTCCTTATCCGCAAACATCGGCCTAATCCACATAGGCACATACACCAATTATTATTCATAACATTCTCACGCTATTCCAGAACCCTTTTGAAGAAGGAAAAACGCATGAGAATCACGGTGAATTGATAACAAAACAACGGGTTTTGGGTACAGAAACCGAAAATAACCGTTACAGATTTCAAACACGGCCGTCGTTGAAAGACAAGTTTACTTACCAAGGTAAAAGGTTAAAATCTATTGGATATAACTATATTCATTAGTGGTAGAAACCATAAAGTTTCAGTGGGTAATCAAATAATTAGGTGCAATTTTGACATGACTGAGCAATTAGCGTCATTAACATTCTACAGGGGACAAGTTACACATGGCTGAAAGGGTATAGAGAGGGTTGTAAAAATGCGTTGCTTCCTTACTGCCTCAGGGCATGAAAAACGTCCAGTGTAATTTGGGATCTGGACAGAATATCAAGAAGTGAGGTTCTTTTCTAAACCATCGAAGATTCTTCCTTAATACCGTGAGATTCTTGTAGGAATCCCAAAGAATATGGTAGTCTAGCGGCATAACAATAGTCTCGGCCATGCGGAAGAGAAATATAGGCCACGGCCACTTGACTCTCCCGCTTGTGAAAGATGTTCCCTTGGGGAGTTTCGATTCTTCTGGGTTCCCAGTTTAACTTATGTTTTGATTGATTCTCCATTTTGTTTCAAGTTTAAGTAATCTTAACTTTATAGCTTTTCTTAAATGAACTATAGAGGGGGGGGGTTAAGAGAATATCGAGATTCTTCGTGATTCTTGATGATTCTTTAAGGTGGGTTAGGTGAGTAGCGAACCCCCGTCCGCCTAGAGTAACAGGTAAGCGGGGTCAATGACCTTTCATCCCCATGTCGTGCGTTTGAGATGGCCCGCCAGTCTTTTCAGACTAATCTTCTCCCCCTGTCAAAGGATTCTTGACCCTTGCATTGAAGAATCACGAAGAATCTTTTTTTTTGGTGGAAAAAACTAAACGACCTTCTTAACCTCTTCCTTTTCTTAATCCTTAGTCGACACAAACTAATAAAAAGTTGACGATAACACTATTTACGTACTACTCCGTATTATACTGTAGAACTAAAGTATAGTTTAGTTAGTTAGCAGAACCGTTGTTACCATACCGTATGATACTGTTAAATTATCTATAGCATGCTATACTCTACTACTGTTAACTACACTAAACTTTACTATATCACATTACACTTCACTGTGTACAGTCAAGAGCAATGGAAGAAAGGGTTCTTACTGGGGAGAAGTTGATTGCTTATGGCACGCACGTTTTCAAAGATATAACAACCAAAAAAATATCAAGTGCAGAACTGATAGTACTTAATGGACTAGTCAAGTTTCATTCAAATTGGATTATTAGTTTTACCAGAATAAAATTCCAAAGCTTAAAAAATCCGTAATACCATTTACTGTACCGTATTACGGTATACTATACTGTGTTACTATGTTATACTTCAGTACACCGTACTTTTCTTTACTTTACTATACTATGCTATGCAGTATTATACTATACTATACAACACTATGCCAGAGCTACTATACTATACTATATTATAAAGTTTTGCAATGCACGGTATAATTGTAACTGATTTCATTCACAAAGTTGATTTGTTATTCTCCCCGGAGGTGGCAAAGTACATTGCAAACCGTAATCACCGTCACCGGGACCCGTCGAGTCCTGTGGAATTCTTCAGCGGGCAGAGAGACGAACTAAGCAAACCCCCGGGTATCTAGTGGAATTCCTCTCTCCCTCTCTTTGGCACATATTACACAATAGCCTAACGCGAGACCTACGGAGGGACATTCTAATGCAAATCGCTGACTAATCTATATGAACCGTATAGCTATTTAATGCATTAGCGGTACTTTCCGACTCCCGCAGGTTTTTCACGACAAAGTCTTTCCATCCCTGTCATCTTTCAGATGCTAATGAGAACCAGTCGATAGGTACTGAAGCGTAGACTGAATGTCCAAGAGTCAGATTTGCTTACATTCTTCTTACTCGTCCGTGCGTTCAAGTCACGCGACAATGTGTACGCCTGTCGCTGTCGTGGTTCTAGATAACTGATAAGCCTCCTGAAACTTAATTCTAATTCAACTAACTTTTCTTAAAACATACTACAAGTTAGATTACAGTTTCGGTATAGGGAGTTCTGCGATAATGATACGAATTTGTTGAATGAACGAAACCTCAAGTTGAACGCTAATGGTTTACAGGACGACCGCCAGGTGGCGCTAAATACCACACACCAATTGTGCGTTTAAAATGCCCACACCGAGTGTACCTAGATTTAAACAAAGGAATCTAAACTTATAAGGTATTTAGGGTGAATGATCATATAGTTCTGTTTCTGTAGAAACCGTTCAAATGTATATATAACATAATGAGTTTATTGTACCGCCCAAATACCTTCGTGGAGCTTGGCCATACCCGTGCAATTCATAACAGTGTTGGCATCTTAGACAATTATAACACACGCAGAGAACGACCCGAGGAATCTCCTCATAAAACTGGCCCACCAACGTAGTTAAACACTGAAATCTCGGCTAGTTACTACGGTTACACTATGGCCATCTTCCACTGTAACGACTGCCACGTACACTTTTCATATCACACTATACGACTTCATGCTCCAAATTTATTGCGCACTAATTTTTTGGAAACGATTGTAAGATAATAAGGAGCAGAACGAATGCGCGGGTTCCAAAACCAGTCCTTTTTCTTCCCAAACGGAAGACAAATTAAAAATAATGGGTTCGTCTAACTTGGTGACCCAGTTTTTCCGGGAGCGCGGTATACATCCAAGCATGTAATTATACAGAAAGTTAAGATGCACACGCTTCCTTTCATTACAAGTTAAGTGGACAAGTTTTTTCTTATGCAGGCGGGAAACGGGTGAATTAAGTTAATAGGAGGCAAGCGGAGGTCACGTTTACATGACGCGTGTACCCGTTTCTCCTTTTAATTTGATCGATTTATGAATGGAAGGAACCAAAACGAAAATGTAAAGGTTAAAATAACAGTTTATTAACTGACACTTGGTCTCTTTTTCAGCAGTCCTGTTTTAAGTGTTGAAAATAAGTCCAGTCAATATACACACCGCCACACTTACACAGTCCCATTTATACAGAAGCGTCCTTAAGGTCGTGAAAAGTTTCAAAGTCCGGGGGAGAGGGGGTGAAAAGGGTGGTCAAAATGTACACTTGGGTAACAAATCACTGAGTAAAACAGTGCACTATTCTTTTGTGTCCAGCACAAGGTGGAAACAATAAAAAGCTGTGTGAAAATATTAATAAATATGGTCAATTCTTCAACGAGCACAAGGAAAATGAATGAGCAAATGCAGACCGATTATGTGGGGAGCATTTTGGAAACCCAGTTTGTTTGGAAGAAACAGAAAACTTGTAACAAGTGATTGGAAAAAAGAAGTTGCCTAACACAGAACATTGAAAAGATTTGACACAGTTTGATTCTCTAAAAGTGTCCCTTTTTGTGAGCGAAGGCAGGGTTAGCAAAGGCCGAAACAAGCGACCTATCCATAGCAAAAGTGCGCTGTCTTAAGCAGAGGAAGGCCGAGAGAAGGCAGGAGATGATGAGGATAGCTAACAAGACGACCAGAGTAGCAGCGAAGCCGGGGGATGTCATACAGATCAGTCCGTCAGTCTCGCGTTTGGATGGGAATACGATAGTGGTAGTGTTGTCCTTGGTCTGTTCCAGGGCAAAAGTCAAGTCTCCAGTGGATACCACCTGAATAATGCGGTTAATGCCAACATCCTGCTTCTCAGCCTGCGAGACGTCACGTTTGCTCAAGCGCTCCTCCCTGGGGCGAGCGGCGCTGGCTAGACCTACACGCTGAGAGACGTAGCTGTTGGGCCTGGGTTCGATTCCGGGCACCTGTTGACCTTCTGAGCACTGGTCGGGGCATTGATGCCTGTGACGAGAAATTTTAGTTAGGGTTGGTTTTACTTGACCTTTGAGATTAAACGAGGTAATTGGGTATGGATTGAATGCGTTACCTGCAGATTTGGATGGTGCACTGGAAGTGAACTTCCATGGAGTCAGGGAATTTGAATGCCTGGAAGTGAGCGTAAGAAAGGACCGAAGCAGAAGCGCCGAAGTTCTTGATCTTGGTGAAGCGCGACATGAGTTTGGGGCGGGTGACGCAACCACGCTGGTCGACCAGTTGAATGGGTGCACGCTTGCCATCATGAGCCATGCAGTTTCTGACCAGCATGTCGAATTTGCCCTCATCATCCTTGATGGCGAGCACCATGGTCATTGTCTGACCGATCTTGACCAAACCGGAAACTTCAGAAGCCCAGGGTCCCTTGCCGACTTGGATCTGCATCCAGCAACCAACGTTGTCACCAGCGAAGTCAGCGCGAACGACATCAAGCATGTCAACAGGGAACGGGCGGAAAGTGATAGACTTCTCGTACTGGTCGTGCCATGTGCAGCGCAGTTTGCGAGCCTGGTCCCAGACTTCCTGCACTTGCGGGTCGTATTGGATGATGATGGTGTTCTCAAAGAAGGTACCGGAGCCGGACTGCGAACCGTAACCGTAGAGACCGTTTTCAGTGTTGCCAGTAGTGCCGCAGGAGTTGATGCTAACGTCGAAGCTTGCAGACGGGCGTCCAAGACCTTAGGGGAAACAAAGACACAAAGTGTTATAAGCTTATTTGTACAAATTTGTATGATGATGTATTACCAGCTGGGAGATAGACGCAGTTGTTGTTAGCGTAGTGTCCTTTGGAGAAGATGATTCCGTAGAATGGCTTGTCGAACTCGATATTAACCTTCATGAGATTTTTCTCGCACTTCACATCCAGCGCAACAATCTTGGGCATGTCCTGAGTAGGAGTATTGTGTTGCCAAGGATCAGCTGCTGGTGCTAGAGCAACAGCGGGAGCAACTGGGGCAACAGGGCCGGTCGGAACAACGGGTACTGGTGCAGAATAGGCGGGAGCGGAATCCGGAACCTGTACTTGTTGAGGAGCTGCTTCTAAATAAGCAGGCTGGGAAAGCGGCTGCGGTACAGCAGCTACTGCAGCTGGGGCTTGATACTCTGGCTGAGCTGGCTCATAGGTCGGCTGAGGTGCAGGGGGTGCTTGCTGATAAGCAGCAGCCTGAGGGGGAGGGGGTGGAGGTGGCTGCTGTTGATACGCTGGCTGGGGTTCAACCTGAGCTGGCGGTGGGGGAGGAGGAGGCTGCTGGTAGGCCTGCTGAGGAGCTGGCTGAGGAGGAGGCGGAGGAGGTGGCTGCTGGTAGGCCTGCTGCGCGGGAGGAGCCTGCTGGTAGGCGGGCTGTGCCGGAGCTGGTTGCTGATAGCTGGGTTGAGGAGCAGGCTGGGGAGCAGGCTGCAGCTGGTAAGCTGGTTGAGCAGGAGGGATCTGCTGATACGCTGGCTGAGCAGGAGGCGCTTGCTGATAAGCTGGCTGAGCGGGAGGAGCTTGCTGATAAGCTTGCTGAGCAGGAGAGGCCTGCTGATAGCTTGGCTGAGGAGGCGCCGGCTGCTGGTAGGCAGGCTGAGCTGGGGGCCCTTGCTGGTAAGTAGGCTGAGGAGCTAGCTGGTAGACTGCTTGAGGGGCCGACTGATAAGCAGCTTGCTGTGGTGGTTGCTGAGAGTAGGACGGAGGAGGAGGAGGTGGTTGCTGGTACGCAGCCTGCTGTGGGTAAGCTGGCCTCTGGGGAGGTGGTGGTGGGGGTGGCAACTGCTGTTGTGCATAACCTCCATTGGGTCTAGGCAGGTAAGGGCTTGGTGGAGGAGGAGGATAGTTTGTAGGAGGGTTGTACTGCTTCTTGGGCAAGGACGGCAATACTACGGATGCTGGCTGCACTGGAATTGGCAAAGGCACCGGAATAGGCAGAGGTTGAGCAGCAGCGTAGGCCGGAGCCTGTGGTGCATGATAAGCCTGGGGCTGCTGAGGGTAAGCCTGAGGGGCAGCTGGGACAGCACCGTAAGCTGGGGGAGCGGCAGCATAAGCACCAGGTTGAGCATCATGGTGGTGGTGATGGTCTTGACCATCTTTCTCCTCAAATTGTGAGCTTTCAAGTGCTAGCTGATCTTCTTCTTCGTATTCTTCTTCGTCGTCGGATTGTCGCTTCTGAGCTGCTGGTTGTTCGGGTTTGGCAGGAGATGCTGGTACTACAGCTGCTTTAGCTGCTTCGGGTTTCTTTTCTTCGGCCGCTAGGGCGATCTAGAGTTAAAAGAAGTCAACTTAGTATACGAGTGAGAAATATGAACTCAAAGTTCATCGGCGCGCAAATAGAAATGACAAAGCAAAACATGTCGCCTTTTAAGGGAAAAAGGTGACCGCTTGACCGACTGCCTCCATTGTTAGCCCAGACGATTGTTGTGAAACCTGTTGTGCGAGCCTGTCACCGAGTTCTCCTACCTGTCCTTCACACGGGAACAACGGACTTCATGTCCGCGGGCTAACTACTTCTTTAAAACAGGTTCAGCAAAAGAAGAAAAAACCGCTCGCTTATCTTTATCCCAGATCTAGTTGAACTCCGAGCATTTATATCACCCTGCAATATAATTTTCTCAGGAGCGTTTACTAGAGGACTGACAAAGTCATTCAATACTATGAGGGTTTCGTCAATTCGATTAGATAAAACGTTGCCCTGAGTGAGAAGGAGTTCGCGACCGCAAGTTTTATGAATGGAAACAAGGGTGCGGTTTGATTTCCGCCAAGGAGACGTAAAAAGATCAGGTGCACGTGAACAAGTCGTAAAGGTAGTTGATCGGCAAGACCCCAAGGTGGCAATTTGGATGTTAATAGGAGCCGGCGTATGTGAGAAGCTGGTGACCTACTTCACGAAGGAACAGGTAGGTGAAGCTTAAGCCGCAGGACTTTAATAGGTCGTGCCGGCCCTACCTTGGGGGCTACCCAGGCAGCAACCGACAATACCTTGGGCTTCGCCGGTCCCGTTATACTGCTATAACGGTCAATTGTATGCGGGGGACGATGCGCGCTTGCCTCAGGCTGGAATGCGTGAAAACACGCGTCTTCCCTGCGACTCGTTCGGTCGTGCGTGTCCTTTAGCCTAGTTCCTTTTGCTTTTTTCTTTTCTTCTTAATGATGGCGTAAGTTCTTTCATTGAATAGAAAGCACTGATTACACATGGTACGTCGCCACATAGTCATTAGCCATGCGTAACTGAGTTCTTTCTTCTCCTAACATCTGTCGCATTGTGCTTGTTCCTACGCTTGCAATGTCTTACTTAGCGCAATAATTGACGAAAGCGAAACGGTCAGCGTTTCTTTTACATCTCCTCACTCTATTGATTTGTTTTACTCGAGGAAAACAATCAAGCGGGAGGTAAGGAAAAAGGTTTGGAAAGATCCTTGACCCTGTTTCGAAAAACCTGCCGAGTCAGTTTTGTAATGCGGACATCGGGGGCTTCCTAGTTCCTCATTTAAAGAAGAAGCTAAAACCGGTTCTATGGAAGTTCAAGAGGCTCCATAGCTGGGAAGTAAAAATGGACGCAACAGATGGGTATCTAAGTCAACAGGTTACTACTGACAATGCTTGCGCAAGGCCGAATCGCTTCAATGACTACACATTCCCTGACGTATGCTGGTAAAGCTCTACTGATCATGCACTACATTCGTACTTTTTTGGCCAAAGATATGAGAATGGAATGTAAGAACTTACCGTTGTAACCAGGAGGGCTCCTAAAATTAACTTGAGCATCATCTTCTCAGTAGTGGTACCTATGCAAGCAAATAACAATACCTCAGTTAGTTCAATAGATTTCGCAGGAAGGTAGCTGGATATGAAAACCTACCGTGGAATTACTATTCCTAAAACACACGCTATATTCCCACTTGAAATCAAATGTGGGTTACAAATGAAAAGGTACTACTATAACTGGCAAGTCACTGAGATGATGTTGCACTGTCGAGTAGTGGCTTGTCGAGCAGCTCGTTTCCGAATGATGGGCAGAGAGCCGGTTGAGCGTCCCTTTATAGGTTGGCAGCAACGTGACCTGTTAGTGGAAAGCTATCTCCCCCGCTAACTCACACACATACTGTTAAGCCCTTGCAGCCATTGACAAGTCAAAGAAGCCTGCAGCGTTGCCGCAATTTACCAAAAGCTCCGCATATAGCGTTGCTCGTCACCTACGGCATCGCGCACCTGAGAACCGAAAATATTTGAGAGAAAAAAAGTCGACTTCCTTTGGCTTAAGCGTCCATGAATTTTCCAGCAGCAAGCCATGCCAGAAATGCTTCCGACACATTTGACAGACGATTCTGGAACTCCCAGTGACCGACCTTTTCATCAATCGACGATGGAACTTGCACATACAGATTCCTCAACATACGCTACGAGAAAAATTCCTTCAGCTATTCATGACTACCGGCCACAGAGAGGTATCAATGTAGAACATCGATGTAACGATTTCTCAGATTGACGTCGATTTCTCAAACTGATACACCCGATATTAAAAAAGGTTGCAGGTAGTACTGTTGTTGTTTTCATGGGTGCGAAATTTTACCGACCGTCCTATAAGTGTCCGATATTGCACGGTACAATTCATCACGTCCGGTCATTGTGAACTTTTGTGTACGGAAGAATATTTTCGACGAGTACGACTAGAACATAACAGAACCGTGTCCGTTTTATCGTTAACGGCAGACCTGAATTACCCAAATAGACCAGTTTTTCCACATAACTTCCTCTTGTAGATCTAGTCGGCATTGGTATAGCTTTGGCTTTTTGGGAAATGCTTCAATGGTCTTCATACACGTTTAGGATATTATGCATTCAATTTCACGCATTGTAGCGTCATAGTGGGTTACGTAATAAGATTAGGTCTGATGAACAAACAAATACGATGAATGAAATACCGGTAGGAAGCTTTACAAAAACCAACGTATGACCTTGTTGAAACAAACATTACAAGAATGATGTGAAACAAACAACCAAGCGAGCAAACAGATATTCGAGTAAACAATACGATGATCAAACAAACAGTTTATCGGTAAGCCAGTTATACAAATAAACAAACAAGCAAATTAACTGTCGATTTAACAAACAATCATTCATAGAAACAAACATTCAGCCAACAAACGAAAATACAAAAGAAACCGTCAAACAAACATTTAAATAAACAAACAAATTAACAGCCATTCGAACAAACAAACAAACAAACAAACATATCAACAAACAAACAAAAAATAGTCAAACAATCTAACAGTTAAACAAACAATCGAAAAAACAAACACTCAACAAGCAATCAAACAAACATAGCAATACTCGTTCCACTAAATCACTGAAGGGAAAGCAGCATTCTTTTCTTATGACCCTCTCTCTCTCTCTCTTGAATGTAACAAAAAGACGCAAACAATTTCCTAAATCACTCATCCTTCGTGCTTGTTCCTACTCCTTTCTAGTTCCATCCACATAACTTATTCTATTGTATTGCATTGTATTACCAACATTGTATTATCCTCGAAATTTTTTCTTTATTTCATCCACACAAGTTTCCCAGAAGTTTGGTTAGCCTGCGTGAGAAAAATTGGTCGGCCCAAAAAAAGTTATTACGAGGTTTTAATATTCGAAAAATTGACCATCTCCAAGACATAAAATGACCAAAAGAAGAGTCGGACTTTTTCCCACAGCGTGATTATGTCATTAGGGTCAGTCTCTTCACTAAAACCAGAGAGTCATCAAAAGTATCCCATCGCTGAATTGATTTGAACGTCATTCTTGTTATAAATCTTAGGCTAATGCAAGTGGAAGTTCGTCCGCCATCTTGACGGTCTGGTCATCAACTTGTCCGTATGCTTTCCATACATTGATTCTGTTCCTAGTGGGTTTAAATTCTTCCATGAAAGTCAGTTATTGTGTAAACTTACAGTCTTGTGGAGAGTTACAATATAAGGTATTCAGCATACTTATACAAGTGTTTAAGTACACTATCCTTTGGAAAGGATACTGTACTAAGTATATACTTATTGCTGTATTAAAAACCAATGTATGTATGGATGGATGGATGGATGGGTGGGTGGATGGATGGGTGGGTAGGTGGATGGATGGATGGAAGGATGGATGGATATATGGATGAATTTATATATGGATAGACGGATGGATGGATGGATGGATGTATGGGCGAATGGATGGGATGGAAGGATGGATGCATGGATAGATAGATGCATGGATAGATAGATGGATGGATGGATGGATGGACAGATGGATGGCTGGACGGATGGATGGGTGCATGTATGATGGATGGATGGATGGATGTCACGTGACGTGACGTCACGATGCGTAGGCTCCATGGGACCCAACCCTTGGTGAATCGCTGGTGAGGACTCGGTTGCTAATAGTTTCTCGCAGCCGCTTGATGGTTTCCCTCACCCCGTGTGATTAATTGCGTAGAAAAACAAAACGTCGCCTAGGTTAATTAATGAGTTCCTAGAATGAGTCGTCAGAAGTTAATGTTTGACCTGACTCCCTACATCTTGTAATGGATTAACAACTGAATTTTTTAAAAACATATACATACAAGCTAGTTTACTTTCAAACTGAATTTACTACTTTATAAAGGTATAGCTAAGTAGCTTACATAGCTTAAGGAGCTAATAGTTATATAGTTAGCTAAGTAGTTTATATAGTTAATTAACCTTTGACGTCGCATCGTTTCAAGCAAATTAAAGATAACTCAGCTATTGATTAGATTATCCGGTTACTAAAGTATTTATTTTATTTTATTTAATTATTTGGTTAACAGTTCCTCAAAAGGATTGCTAACCAACTGAACACTAAGTTTATAAATGTTTTCGCTTCGAGGTATACGTACTACGATTGTATAATAGCTAACTAACTAGCCAACGTACTAACGAGCTAACTAACTAACGAGCTAACGAAATACTTAACTTGCTAACTAAATACTTAACTAGCTAACTAAGTGGCCAGCTAAGTAGACAACTAAGGTAACTAGTTAAATAACTAATGAGCTAACTAACTAACTAACTACTTAACCAGGCCAACTTCACTAACTGGCCAACTAACCAAACAACTAAACTAACTAGTTACCTAAGTAACGAGCTAACTAATGAGCTAACTAACTACTTAACTAACTGAATTAACTAGCCAACTAACTACACAACTAAACTTACTAACTAACTAACTAATAAGCTAACGAACTAACGAGCCAACTGACTAGCTAAACTAACTAGCTAGCTAAAAAAATAGATGTTAAAAAAACTAACAAACTAGCTGAACTAACTAACTAACTAACGAAGTTGATTACCATTTTTTAGTTAAACCTGAACCCAAGACAAACAAATAGTAAATTATAAGTTAACCGAGGAACTTGTTAGCTATATTATTCGATTTGGAAAACAAATGTTACCAGTTGCTAACCCCCTGTATGAACTTTTGCGGGTTACTGGTAGTAGCATGCGAACCATTTCCCGCATCAACGGCGCCATTACTGGTGCACGAATAACGACTCGTTATAAAAATTTCCTATCACAAAAACAATGAACCTATTTTACTGCCATACTTGTTGCGGTCAATAGACAATATCCACGCGCCATTTGCAATTCAATTTTCTAATTTATGTATTTACGTGCTTGCTAGAGATAGTTCCTGTTCAATTCAGTTTATTTTAGCCATTCAGTTTCTGATGATTTTCGACTTAACCTTGTAGCAGCCAACTGGGATGAGTTCGCTGGTAATTTGTCAACTAGCTGGTTAGCCAGTTAGTGTGTAACCTAGTTAGTTAGTTCGTTCGTATAGTTAATTAGTAGTTTAGCTAGTAGTTTAGACAGTAAGAAACTTAGATAGTTTGTTAAATAGTTGGTTAATTCAAGCTAGGTAGCTGGTAGCTAGAGGATGAATTAGAAAGCTAGTTGGTTAGTTCGTTGGATAGAAAGAAAGCTAATTTGTTAAGTAGTTAGATAGATAGACAGATATTTAGTGCTAGCATCTCTATGCAAATTAGCTAGCTGGTTAGTTAGTTAATTAGGAATTTAAGCTAGTAGAACAGTTAGATAAATATCCAGCTAGTGCTATTATGTACGTATTTAATTGCTTATGCTAGTTAGTTAGAGAGTTAGCTATTTAGTTAGTTACTCTATTAGTTGGGTAGTTAGTCAGCAAGTTGGAATAACTAGTTACTCAATTAGTTACACAACTGGTTTGTTAGTAGGTTAGCTACCAAGCTAGTATGATAGTATATACGTAGTTAGTTAGCGAGTCATTTTGTTGGACAGTTTCCAAAATAGCGGGTTACTCAACTAGTTACTCAACTAGCTAATTAGCTAGCAAGTTAGTGTGATAGCATGATGTTAGTTGGTGAATCGATTAGTTCGATAGTTTAGTAAAATGTTTCGTTACACAGTTAGTTGCTCAGTTGGCTAGTTAGCACGTAAGTGTAGTTAGCGAGCTAATTAGTTGGACAGTTAGTTAAATAGCTAGTTACTCAATAAGCTAGTCAGCCAGCAAGTTAATATGATAGTATATATGTAAGTTATTTAGCGAATCAATTAGTTAGATAGCTAGTAAAATAGCTAGTTACCTAGTTATTTCCTCAGTTAGCTAGTAAATTAGTATGATAATATGTATGTAAGCTTAGTTAGCGAGCTAGTTAGCTGGACATTCAGTAAAACAGCTAGTTGCTCAATTACTCGATGAGCTAGTCAGCCAGCAAGTTAATATGATAGTATGTATGTAAGTTAGTTAGCGAATCAATTAGTTGTAAAATAGAGCTAGTTACCCAGTTAGTTGCTCAGTTAGTTAGTTAGCTAGTAAACTAGTATGATAATATGTACGTAAGTTTAGTTAGCGAGCTAGTTAGTTGGACAGTTAGTGAAATAGAGCTAGTTACTCAATTATTCAAAGAGCTAATCAGCCAGAAAGTTAATATGATAGTATGCGAATCCTTTAGTTAGATAGTTAGTAAAATAGCTAGTTAACCCAGTTCGTTGCTCAATTATTAGTTAGCTAGTAAACTGGTATGATAATATGTATGGAAACTAGTTGGTTAGTCAGTTTGTTAGATAATTAGTTAGCTAGTTAGTTAGCTAGTCTGTAGTTAGCTAGTTATGTAGTTAGGTAGCTAGTTACTTAAATCAGCTAGCAAAATCGGAGAAAATAAAAGTGGGAGGCGAATCCAGGAACTGTTTTGATATACAACGTCACCGTTTTTTCTGTTCGACTTGTCAAAAGATGGTTTCAGCTTTGACCTGGTTTGATCCACCCCCCTTCAAACAGCGGTTTCATACGAGGTAGTTGACCTGGGGTCAACTTTATTTCGATCCCAGCCTCCGGAGAAACTTACTCACCGACAGATTAAAAAGGAATTTACTTTCGAAAGATTCACCGTTTTGGGTTTCTGGGAAAAAGAGAGGGGTGAGGAAAGGTCAACGGGTTTGACCTCGGAAATGATCGGTCATCCGGGAGATGACGAAGGTCACGCAGCCCGGTCTTTATTATAGACATGAATCTGCAGATTCATTGAAGGAATTGCAGCAGGATACTGAGAATCATCTATGAATCATTGAGTCATTGACTTAGAGTATTAGTATTATATTCCAACTAAGGTGAGTCGGTCATGCAACCCAGTCTCTGTTGTAGACACGATTCTGGAGATTCATTGAAAAGAAGTACAGGCTATTGAGAATCATCTATGAATCATTGAGTCATGGAAATACGAGACCGTTTTATATCTCAACTAGTGAGTCACCATAAAACTGAATGTTTAGGTTAACGATGATTTGTCATTCATGATTCAAAACCAAGATTTGTTGAATCAATGAATGAATGAAATTTTGAATCATTGAATCATGTCTTAACCTGTAAGTTGATCACGTAAATCAGTTGAAAAATGATGAGTTGCCAACTTGATAAATAGTTATTTAGTTAACCTTTAAGTCTGTCTATAGACTGTGAATCTGTGATACAGTCATGTCATTCATATACCGATTTGATGATTCAATTGAGTCATTGAGTCACTGAGTCAGTAGTTCAGCGATTTATTGATTCGTTCGTAACCCCAAGTCGGTAATAAGACTGTTAAGCTGTAAATCAGTCAAATTTAAAACCTATGAATCAAACATCCGAATCATTCACCGACTACTCAGTCATTGAGTCATTGAGTCACCTGAGTCATGTATTTATCAAACTTCTTTTATACTGACAGAATGGATTTAAATTGCTGAAGACGGGTACTTGATCTGCAGATAATGAACTATTATAACCATCTTTAAAATTTATAATCTAAGTACATTACTTAACTTTAATTCAGCAAATTTTTAACCTTATGTAAAGAAGCGCACATAGAGGAAAGTGGGTTGCTGAAGAATCGCCAATCGCCCCCCGGCGTCTGTTATTGAGTCCGTAGCCATTTCACAGTAGCATATTTATCCGGTTTTGCATTCCACACATCTAGTCCAAAAGCTAATCAAATTAATTACCCCCCTTTTGCCATACCGTATACCGTTACGCACATTTCAGTTGCAGCACCGCTTTGCATTGGGGGTCCGCAACTGTTCTGATCACATTGTATTTTTGTAGATAGATAGATAGAGAGATGGATAGTTAGAGAGATGGATGGATACTTAGATAGATATATAGGTAGACATGCAGATGGATGGATACATGGACAGATAGATAGATAGGTAAATAGATAAGATAGATAAATAGATAAGTAGATAGAAAGATAGAAAGATAGAAAGATAGACAGACAGACAGATAGATAGATAGATAGATAAGTAAATAGCTAGACAGACAGACACAGACAGACAGATAGATAGATAGATAGATAGATAGATAGATAGATAGATAGATAGATAGATAGATAGATAGATAGACAGACAGATAGATAGATCAATGGGACAGATAGATAGTTAGGTAGATAGCTACAAAGATTTATAGGTACACTTCGTTGATCACATAGATACATGAATACTGATTACATTACATACATTCATAGATAGGTAAGTAGATAGATACATAATCAGACGATGAGGTAAATTAGATAGCGAAATATTACAATATCCTTATAAACGCTATACATTCTACAATTAATAATTACTCTTAGAATTAACTATAAATACACCAGTTCAAACCAATCTTTACAGATTCTTGGTGTGGAAAAGTCGATCGCTTGTGGCACGCACGTTTTCAAAGATATAACAGCCAAAAAAATACTGAATACACAACTGAAAGTACTTAACACACTAGTAAAATTTCATATAAATCGGGTGGTTACTTTCGCCAAAATAAAATCCTAAAATTAAGAAGATCTGTACTTCTCCAACCATTCAAAACCATAATGTTTTGCTTTAGATAGTACGATCTTAAGCATATTCCCCATTACGCTCATTCCAAACTGAACTTACACAACAAAGACTGTTTCGCAATGTCAAATATGCAAAGGTAGCGAACCCTTCTTGATACCGATCCGCCTCTCCATTTACGGCCAACGTAATGACAAATGATGTAAAGAGCCGCTACATACCGTACACAAGGTCACATGGGATAATTCACACAATGGTCGCGTGCGTGTATGTCTCTTGACATATGATTCTGAATCAGAACACAGGATCGGAATTCAAGGAACACATTTGCAGCTTCAAGAGATTCTTGACTATATCAGCCTCGCTGGTTCCACTCTTGTTCTTTTATGAAGGTACGAACTGCTGGAACTGCTGATGTTCGCCCAAATTCAGTAGGCAGACGGATAGCTATAGGACCTCCTGGCTTTTGAGTTTGGGATGACTCTTGTGATTCATGAAGAATCTCAGTGAATCCGAGTGGCTTTTACGGTTCTTAACCAATCGCAGTAACATTCAATGAATCTCAAGGATTCTGTGAATCTCTCTGGCTTGTCGAGTATCACTGAACTGAAATGAGTGTTTATGACCCACTGAATCTTGATTACTTCTGTGGGGTCCCTGTGTGTGGGATGTGTGTGAATCTTGATGAATCTCAATGAATCTAAGTACTTTTCAATAAGCCCCATAAGTGACTTTAGGATCCCAATAGTAGTTTTTATCTATCTATCCATCTATCTATCTATCTATCTATCTGTCTATCTGTCTGTTTACCTGTCTATCTGTCTATCTATCTATCTATCTATCTATCTATCTATCTATCTATCTATCTATCTCTATCTCTATCTCTCTATCTATCTCTATCTCTCTATCTATCTGTCTCTCTATCTGTCTATCCATCTGTCTATCTATCTGTCTTATCTATCTATCTATCTATCTACCTATCTATCTATCTATCTCTATCTCTCTATCTATCTCTATCTCTCTATCTATCTGTCTCTCTATATGTCTATCCATCTGTCTATCTATCTATCTATCTATCTGTCTTATCTATCTGTCTTTCTACCAACTAGTTTCTTTTCCTCACTCTCAAGTGGGTCTCTATGAATCTCTATCGCTGATTCTCTATAATTCTTACGAATCTATACCAATTTCTAGAACGTTCCGTGACTTTTACCCTTTGTCAATAATGTTATTAGGTTCCTTGTGACTCAATGATTCTTTTCTATTCAAAGCACGATTCCAACGATTCCCTGGAGATTCATTTCAAGAATCTTACCTTAAAACGATAGCCAGTCTTCAGCTATCGCTATATACAAACAGGCATTACGAACCATACAGCATGATTAATATATATTTCAATAAATATATGCATGATTCTTCTAGCACAGATTCCTAGAGATTCATTTCAAGAATCACGCATCTGTAGAGTCAGTTTTCAGCTATAGCTATAAACAGGAAATACAATAAACCAGAAGACTAACTATGTCTCGAGTTTCTTTAGCTAAGAATCTTGAGCTCCGACGCAAGATTCTTTCAAACAACGACCTCCCAAGGTGGAAAGAAGGTGGGAGAGAGGAACACAGTGACCCACTTTACTGTGTCTCTTCTCTTCTTCCTTTCCTTTCCTTTCCTTCATTCTTCTTTCTTCTTTCTCCTCCTTTTCTCCATGTCCCGAGGATTTTTTTCCTCTAGAGGCGCGCCTCTTTCTCTCTTTCACCATCTTCAGTCCGGTCGCAAGTCCGGTTCCATATAATCCACTGCACCGGTGATTCTTCCGCATACCAACAAGATTCCTGCGACGGCTTTTTCCATGCTCCCTATTATCAATAATTTCTATCGATTTTTATAGTTCCTCTGTGGGTTGACGTATTTCTAATGCTATTACGTTAATAGCTATTTAAGTAATCGATAATGTATTAGGTAATTAAATTTCATACCGATTTTACTTTCTGTTTTGGATTGTTGATAGATGTTCGAATAATAGATAGCTAGGACGGGTAGACAGATGGATAGCTAGATAGATAGACAGAAAGCTAGGTAGATAAATGGATAGATAGATATATACATAGAGAGACACATATAGGTAGACAGGCAGATAGGTAGATAGACAGACAGATAGGTAGACAGACAGACAGATAGGTAGATAGAGAGACAGATAGATACATAGATGGATAGATAGTTAGATAGAAAGATAGATACATAACAAGATAGAGAGAGATAGATAGAGAGATAAATAGATAGATAGATAGGTAGATAGATAGATAGGTAGATAGACAGACAGACAGGTAGATAGATAGATAAATAGAAAGATAGATAGGTAGATAGAAAGATAGATCGAGGGGTTCGCTACTCCCAAGAATCACCGTACACTTGCCGGGGAAATGAGGGAAATGAGGTGAAGAATCACGAAATGATTGACAGATAGATAGATAGACAGATAGATAGACACATAGATAATTACATAGATAGATACATAGATGCTTTGATGTTATTTCATCCTTTCATTTTGCTCAAATGCTTAAATAAACAAATATTTCAATAAGATTATCAATAATCCTTCATGCGTAATTTACCATGTATTCGTTTACTACAAAAATGTTAAATTTCAATCAAACTCGAGTACTTCTACTAATTTTTTTTTTGCACGGAGACTCTCGTGGTCATGACGTAAGAATCTGGACCGTGAGAAAAAAGAACACTCATTGAGACCAAACAGGGGGAAAAAATTAAAGGAACACATTTGCTTTTACCCACACACGTATCCACACATTCATCATGAAAAATAAATAAATACCTATGCAACAGATTTTGCCTTTTTTTCTCATTGGTTGAACACAAATTGACAGGAGCAACATATGATGGGGGGTCGGAAACTTAATTTAAAATTAAATTTTCAAAGTTGCCAACCCATCTGTGCAAAATCATAGGTTCTGAATGGTTAGGATGTTATATGGATGATTTTAACTTTAGAATTTTATTTTGGCAAAACTAACAATCTGATTTAAATGAAACTTTAGTAGCATGTAAAGTGATATTAGTTCTATACTCAGTATTTTTTTGGCTGTTATATATGTGAAAACGTGGGCGCCACGAGCGATCAACCTTTCCCCACCAAGAACCCTTTTTTGTTGCTCTATAGACTGTACCAGCATTTATGATGATCTTCCGTATTACAGATTGGTAATTAATGTATCGAATGAATCATAATAACCCGATGAGTGTGTAGTGTATCTTAGTGTTGTTATATACAGGGTAGATTTATTGGAAGAAGGATTGTTATGTAAGCTGGTATAGATATAATTGGATGGTTATTTAATAAGTTAAGTGGATAGATTGGTTCACTAGGTGGATATGGCTTGTCACAAAAATATTACCCAACTACCCATATATGGTTATTTTCACCAGAGGATATTGGGGTAATTAGGTTAATTAGACAGACAGATAGATAGGTAGGTAGATATGTAGATATAGATAGACAGATATACAGACAGACAGACAGACGGATGGATGGATGGATGGATGGATGGATGAATGGATGGATGGATAGACAGATAAATAGATAGATAGACATACAGACAGACAGATAGATGGATGGATCGATGAATGGATGGATGGATAGATAAATATATATATAGATAGATAGGTAGATAGATAGATAGAGAGAGAGATAGATAGATAGATAAAGAGAGACAGATAGATGGATGGATCGATGAATGGATGGATGGATAGATAAATATATATATAGATAGATAGGTAGATAGATATATAGATAGAGAGATAGATAGATAGATAAAGAGAGATAGATAGATAGTCAGATAGATAAACAGCTACCCAAATGGATATATTCAAAGCTAATTATTCAGCAGTTTACTTCAGTAGAACAGGTAAATAGACAAGTATAGGCGGATTTAAATTTCGTTCGAAATATATGAAAGTGCAGATGCATGTTGAATAAACCAGATGATTAGACATTGAAAGAGGAAGGAAACGCATGAATGATTTAAGGTCAATAAATATCGTGTTGTTCTTATAAGAGAGTGTGTGTTCATCACGCATGTCGGAATATTATATAGGTCGGCGGCGGGCGAGCACATACATTCACAAGACGCGCGTGCACTGATCGAATTAATTCATTCATTCTCTTTGTATTTTTTTTTATCTTTTTATTAATATTTTTTTATGAATAAAATGACCCTGGGAACGGAAGTTCGGAAGGCTTTATTGTTTTCTTTCTGCCAAAGCCATGAATCATTAAATGTGTGGATTGCTCTAACAAGACAATAACCAGGGATTACATAATAACCAGTATATTCTTACAGGAGAATATGAAACCATAAGTATTAGACAGATAGATAGATAGATAGATGGATAGACAGACAGACAGACCAGGGATTCCATAATAGCCAATATATTCTTACAGGATAATATGAAACCGTAATTCTTAGATAGATAGATGAATAGATTGATAAGTAGATATATAGGCATATAGACAGATAGAATGATAGATGGATAGATAGATAGATTGGCAGATAGATAAATAGAGAGGCAGATAGTTAGGTAGATATAGATAGATAAACAGTCTGATAGTTAGATAAATAAAAGGATAAATAGATACATAGATAGATAGTTAGACATATAGACAGTTAGGCATATAGATAAGATAGGTAGATAAATAGATTGACTGTTTGATAGATAGATAGATAGACAGACAGGCAGACAGACAGGCAGATGAAAGATAGATAGGTAGAAAGATAAATAGATTTTTAGATTAGATTACATAGATAGGTAAAATCTACGCAAGCACTACATTTACGTAATTATCTATCCAATTAAACTACGATACATCTCCTAATGAATTTTACATAACGGATAATTTTTCATGTCTGATTAAATAAAATTAAAACAGCTGTTTCATAATAATAATACTAATGATATATATTATTTGATTTTGAAAAATTACATATTTGCAAAGGAGGGTCATTATTACAGAGCCCTTGGGGCTAAATTATTACGGCATCACGCAGCGCCGTGCGTGTGTGCATACAAGTCCACAGGTGTGCGCGAACGTACGACAACATTAGAAATTCTCTTTCTAGGAATCTCTCGTGTTTAAGAATCTTGGTATAAAGACATTAAGCATTTGTCGATTGCAATCTTATTGAATCAATCTTGAATGTTTACACAGCAGAGAAATCCTCAAGAATCTTAAAGAATTATGAGAATTCTGGTAGGCTCTTATAAGGCTCATAAAGAGTCTTCAGCAAGAATCTTATAAAAGAATCTTCGGGAAGTCTTTCGCAGTTCCCCCACAAATCGAAGGTATATCGTTCCATCAGTAGTAAATCAACTTTAACGTGTTAAACTAGAACTTGGATATCTCACGTCATAAGATTGAATCAGAAAATGGATACGTTTTAGAAATGTATTTCATAAGAATAACCAAATTTCAAGATGGCGGAAATGGCGATAACCCTCCTCGAGGGAATTCGTCCTTGTTCTTTTCTCTGCGGCTGTGGTGTGCATGTGTTGGGAAAGCAAACTGGTGACCCGAATACCTTTGGCACCTGAGCCGTTTCCGCACTGCTCCTTTTCCGTTCGGTTGCCAACCCTACACCTGTTCTTCTTCTTCTTCTGTTCTTCATCCTCCACTTCCCAAACGGGTCTTTTTATTGCTTTATCTATTTACCTGTATATCTGTTTTAGTTTATTAGTTATTTAGTTATCTAGATAGTAAGTTAGTAAGTTAGTAAGCTAGTAAGTTAGTTAGTTAGTAAGTTCGTTCGTTAGTTAGTTAGTTAGTTAGTTAGTTAGTTAGTTAGTAAGTTAGTAAGTTAATTATTAGTTAGTTTGGCTAGGAAGTTAATGAGTTAGCTAGTATAGCTAGCTACTTAATTAGTTAGTTAGGTAGTTATTTAGTTAGCTGATACTATCTATCTATCTATCTATCTATCTATCTATCTATCTATCCATCTAACTTCTATCTACTTAGCTGATAAGTAAATTAGTTAAATTAGTTAAATTAGTAAGTTAGTAAGTGAGTAAGCACATCTGATCCTATAGACACGGGACTAGTTAGTTTAGTTAGTTACTTGGGTAATTAGTTAATTAGTTCGTTAGTAATAAACTAGTATGCTAGTTAGCTAGTTAGTTAGTTTGGATAGGAAGTTAATTAGTAAGCTAGTAAGTTAGTTAGTTAGTTAGTTAGTTAGTTAGAAATTAAGTAAGTAAGGTAGTTACTAGTTAGTTGGTTGGTTAGCTGGTAAGTAAGTTAGTAAGTTAGTAAGAACATCTGATCTTATAGACACGGGACAGGTGTTGTGGATGTTTTAAGTTTCGATCAGGTTTTTACTTATCGCGTTTTCCATCTTGAACACGAGAAGACTTATTTAAGAGAAAAAGAAAAAGGATAAAAAGAGAAATGATGATAAAGGAAGAGAGGAAAGAGAAAAACTGATTATCTAAAAAAGAAGAGGAAGAATGAAGATGAACACAGCTTAGAGTTTTTCTCCTTTTTAAGGTTCCGTTGACGTGAAGAATAAATTATTAGCACAGCGCATGAATAAAGGATTATTGGTCCAAGAAACCGTTGTATGTAACAGAGAGAATAGGTTATTAGAATAAAAAGAACGGATATAAGTTTTGAATAATCATACTGAATCTTAATTTTAAATATATAAATAGATAGACAGATAGATAGATAGATAGATAGATATATAGATAGATAGATAGATAGATAGATAGACTGATAGACAAACAGATAGACAAACAGATTGATATATTATAGAGGTTATGAATAATCATACTGAATCTTAATTTGAAGTACGTAGATAGATAGACAGGTAGATAAATAGATAGATAGACTGAAAGGCAACCAGATAGATAGATAGATTGACAGATAGACTGATAGACAAACAGATAGATAGATAGATAGATAGATAGATAGATAGGTAGACGGATAGAAAAAAATATATAGATAGATAGATAAGCAGATAGATAAACAGAAATTTATTCAGTTATAGTAAACACCTCGTTAAGATTGTATTCGGGCATTTGATTGTTATTAACTGTGCCACTTAGTTTTAAGGTACAATTCTATGATGATTTAACTAAACTTAATAATGTTTATAATTATTAATAGTAAATTTTAATTAAGATTATAATTACAGTCTATTGATTAAAGTTAAAGTCAACCAAATTTACAAATTAGTACATTGGAATTAAGGTTTGAGGTAAATGAGCAAAAACTGGGGTGCTGGCACACAACGTTGTTAAAAATTTAAGATAATAAATAAATTAATGAATTAAAGAGCAAGAAGATTCTCACGATAAATGGAGCATAGCAGAGGATTTTCAACCTGTGGTGTGTCTTCATAAATCTTTTAAGGGATTTTCAGTTTTAACCGAAAGTCCACTGCGTTCTACTTTCCATAAATATGGATATTTTTTCTCAATTAAACATAATGGGATAAGGTTATTTGTAATGCTGTGCCTATAGTCTTCGCTTGTAAATCTTAAATTAAGAATATGGATGGCTTGCTTCAGCTGAAGTATCGTTCATTCTGATGATTACAGATGCGAATGAGACGCACATGCGGATAGATAGACAGACAGAAAGCTAGATCAATAAGATAGTTAGAGAGATAGACAGATGAGATATTTAGATAGATAGATAAGTCGGTAGATAGATAGATAGCTTGGTAGGTAGACGGATAGATAGATTGGTAGTTAAATAGATAGATAGACAGAGAGATAGATTGTAGATAGATAGAGAGATAGACAGATAGGTAGATAAACAGACAGACAGATAGATAGGTAGATACTGTAGGTAGTTAGATAGAAAGATAGACAGGTAGCTAGGATAAAACTAGATGACTAGCTATTAGGTAAATAAGTCTGTAGATATAGATAGAGAGGAAGATAGATAGGGATAAACACGAACAGATAGACAAGGTTAGATAGATAGGCGTCACATACACGTATGTACGTAGATTCAAAAGATAGATGCGTAGAAATATAGACAGATAGGTAGATAGATAGATAATATAGACAGTTAGACAGGTAAGACATTTAGATAGGTAGGTAGGTATAGATACAGAAATAGACAAATAGATAGATAGATAGACTTATAGACAGACAAATAGATACATAGACTTATAGATGTATAAGGTAGATAGATGCATAACGACAGCTAGCTGGGTATGTAGATAGTTACATTCACAGATAGACAGACGGAGGGACGTACAGTCACAGAGCGACATCGCAAACATTCATTAATCCTTCAAAAAGGGGGAAGTCTAAGGTGTGATTCAACCATCAACCACTGCATTGCACTTGACTGGGGTATACACACGCGTAATGTTTGCCTTCACATAGTAATTTAACAGGAGAGGCTATACGCCAGCGGCTAATCAAGTTCCTGTGACCAAGTTTTTCACCGTCTTTTCCCGTTAAGTTGATCTGCGTCATGTAGCGGGCCGGAAACTTTTGCCTCGCGTTTCATGTGTCAAAACCTCAGCGCAGTTATGTCGGAAATCGATACTTATAACTAAGCTTTTATAATAATGCTTATATATGATATATGTACAAGTGTAAGTTTGATTATAGTACTGATTGAAGAAATTCAGATGTTATAACAACCGTATCAAGTGTAATCTAATCTATATACTTATTTTCCCACTGTAGCTATATGTCTATCTACATACCTATACTTGCCCCCCTAAATAGTTAACTACTATCTATCCATCTTTACCTACCTATCAGTCTGTCTACTGTCTATCCTATTCACCTAGCTATCAATATACCTATCTACCCCTAACCTTCCACTTACCTACCTATCTACCTAACCTTCTATGTACCTATATAGCTATCTACCTACCTTCGACCTATCCACCTACACCCATCTGTTTGCTTGATCTATTCACTTACCTATCAACTACCCAGCTATCTTCTTACCTTTAGCGATGATACTAACTCATAAACATAACTATCGATATTACCATACAGTAGAGATTGAATTGGAGGAATTGAGGTTATATGAGTATGGTCAGCCATAGGTTCGTTTCTAATCGATAGTACGGCGATGATGTAATCGATTTGAAACTGCGTTGATCAGGAACCCGGTCATTACGATCTTCCAACGTTGATTGATGAGAGCGGCTCAGCCTCTCGCCTACATTGCAGAGGCTCTTTTCCCACCAGATAGATCCACACACACAGCTTTGGCAATCTGTCAAACGGCAATGATTTTGATGAACTACCCAAAGATGGGCATTTCTTGAAATCGGGTTTTCAACAGCTCTTCCTTAACGACTGAAACAAAACCGTTTAGTGCTGTTCAACTCGAACGAGCCTTGAGTAGAAAGAAGACAGAAATAAGGGTTATAGATACATAGGTTGATAGGCAGGTATAATTTGATAAGCAAATAGACCGACCGACAGATCGAAACAGAGATAGATACAAAGATTAGATAGATATATAGATAGGTAGATAGATAGGTAGGTAGATAGATAGATAGATAGGTATATAGACAGATAGATAGATTGTTAGATAGGTAGGTAGATAGATAGATAGAGATAGATATATCAATAGACAGGTAAACAGATAGACAGATAGATAGGTAGGTAGACAGACAGATAGATAAGTAGATAGATAGACACATAGATAGATAGATAGATAGATAGATAGATAGATAGACAGATAGACGGATAGATAGTTAGATAGACAGACAGACGGACATATAGATAGACAGACAGGCAGACAGGCAAACAGACAAACAGACAGGCAAATAGACAGATAGGTGGATGGATGGATGGATAGATGGATAGATGGATAGATGGATAGATGGATAGATAGATAGTTAGATGGATAGATAGAGGCAGATGTATACATATAGATAGATAGAAAGAAGCATTCTGATCATCCCATCGCCATCGACCGTGATATAGTGACCCCGAAAGAGGATCAGTTCAATAGGCATTCTAAACCTTTAAACTATTCGTACAGGAGAAAATCAGAAAGTCTCGTTGGCGTGGTTGGAGAGTTTTGTTTATCGTCGATTGTATTATGTCCTACTTGTTAGAGTATAATTATACCAGGACGAGTATTTTTTCCCCCATTCATTGTTTGAATGTTTTCCTCGGCTTTTTGTATATACGATGACTCAGCTGTTTTATTCAGTGACTCTCGCAGCAAGAACCTCTTTGAGACAAGAATGTCTTTTTTGTTGTTGATAAGACGCCGTATAGTTTGTTCACTGAAAGACATTCTTAAGAATCTCAAGCCGGTTATTACTGAGTTGGATTATCCATAGATACGTAGGTAAACGGTAGGTGCGTATAGATACCGAGACACATAAGACATACCCATTGCTACCATCAGTTCAATTATCCAGCTATGATTCCAGTCTGGTTACTGGATGAAGGCAGGGACTGCTGGAACTGCTGTTATTTGACTGAATCCAGCAGGCAGACGGGTTAGCAGTACAGGTCGTTCAGTGGTTTTTCGCACTGGATTCAGATGAGCCAATTGGCTGAAAATGTGGTTCACATACTCCGTGTAACAATATGATTTGAAACATGTGTGCCTCCAGAATTTCCCCAATCTTGAAAGAATCGATGTTCTATATTTATTTCGTATATCGTACCATGAGAGACTTTCTCCAGGTTCTGTTCCAGCTGTTTTCTTGTAGAAATGAAGCCTCAATCTGGACATCGATTGAACAGGTTGATCTTTATGTCCAATTTGACATGATTCTTTTCACCGAAAGAATATAATACAAGAGCGTTTTCTCGAGCCTTTTGTTCCATTTCAAACAAGCATTTCACGCGATTGTGATACGTAGCTTTCAAGACATGGTACTTTAGAAGTTCTTTCATGTGCGTAAACTGTGTTGAACACGCTTTTGGAAGAAATCTTATTTTCTTCCAATTTTTTTTTTCAAGAAAAAAAGATGGAAAATACGAAGAAAAATTCGATCCGAGCTCAATAACCCTCTGTGAAAAGTTTTAATCTAATTAAGTTTTTTTCTAATTCACCTAAATCTTAGGCAGCTTGCATCTAGCTATCCTTTTTATTGTATATTGGGCGTGATCTATCTGTCTGCTTATCTATATACCTACGTACGTATTATTGATCTATCTATCTAGCTAGCTATCTTATCTATCTATCTATCTATCTATCTATCTATCTATCTATCTATCTATCTATCTATCTATCGATCTATCTATCGAGCGATCTACCGATTGATCTATCTATCTATCGATCTATCTATCGATCTGTCTGTCTATCTGTCTATCTGCTTATCTGTCTATCTGTCTATCTGTCTATCTGTCTATCTGTCTATCTGTCTATTTGTCTATCTATCTATCTACGTATCTATCTATCTGTCTATCTATCTGTCTATCTATCTGTCTATCTGTCTATCTGTCTATCTATCTGTCTATCTGTCTATCTGTCTATCTGTCTATCTGTCTATCTGTCTATCTGTCTATCTGTCTATCTATCTATCTATCGATCTATCGGTCTATCTATGTATCTATCTATCTCTTTCTCTATCTATCCATCTATGAGCACTCTGGTAGAAATTTTAAAAAAAAACATACACATATTTCAATTTGGTTTGATTTTGATCTTTATTTATTGAATACATTATGAAGACTAAGGTAATTTCGAAAATTTTAAAGGTTGCTCCAATTCCCAGAGGACCGGTATAATTTTTTACTTCCGAACAACCGAGGTTGTAACTTGTTCGAGTTCCGTTACTCATTAAAAAAAGGTACATAGAGACGGCAATATATAATGTCCGGTGTGTCCTCCACCATAGAGACTTTTAGCTGTCCTGCGGCTAAAGCAAGGTCACATGACGTAATAACAATAGATTTATGTACATACTCGGGAAGCCTCGTAAGGTACCGTTGATCAAACACTGGTGAGTGTACATTATTTAGCCCTTCAGCGGCCGAGTAATTTCTAAAATACATAGAACTAAAAATTACAAATGCCATCATCTATTTCCTATTCATAATTATTACCAATCTTAACTATTACTTATGAGTTAACGTGACGATAATTTATGAATTAAATTAAAGGTAAATTAAAAAGAGAAAATGCAGTTTTTTTGAATCGGTTGGTAAGAGAATGAGAGCGGAAGTCATTTTACAGGGCGGGAAGAATCAAGATTCTTCCATGGCAATACATCATGGCTTAATTTTTACCGATAAAAAAGATAATCTTATTTTGGGCTTTGTTCTTGGTTAATGGAACGTTAAGACTTGAAATTCAAATGGAAAGTAAATTCCAATATAACTTAATCTTCAGTTTAATAATTTAATAAGAATTTTAACGAATTCGACTTTGTGTTAAGATGGAGGAATTCGAAGAATTCGAATTTGACTTGAAGAAGAAAGAATGGTATTTGAAGAAAGTCCGAGAAAGGAAGAAGGTATTGTTTTACTTTTCCATTATGTTGACAATGCTTCAACGGTCACGTGGCCAGCTGCTGCTAAACAGCAAGCTTCTTTTACACTTCCCTGTGTGTGCGCCTTATTCAGGTCACCAGGGTGTCTCTCCTATTTTATTTCTGTTTTAACAACTTTTATATTATTCAAAAGGAGAATTGAAATCTTTTGATTGGAAAACCAAAGAATCTGATGCTTTAAAGAAGAAAGAGTAACACATTGTGAATGGAAGAATTTATAAACGAGATATTCAAAATGCAATAATGGCTTGATAAAAGCTTGATATTTTATATCGACGTGAATCTTAATACATAAGAATTTATTATTGTCATCAATGGCTTTGTAAACTGCTTGGTGACTCGTGTCGAGACGGGGCACGTTCTCGTCGTTTCGGAGATTCGTTACTCGGGGAGCCAGTTTTGCAGAAATCGGAACCTCTTATGATTCTGTACAAGTTTAGCTAATCTTTTTTTAAGTTTATGTTGTTTAAGTTAATGTAAGTTGAATGAATATTCCTATCCTTTCGGGTTGGCAATGTGTTTGACTCGATTTGGACGAGTCCCGCTCCTTCGTGTTTACGCCAGTGCGAGGCCGGGATCTTGAAATTTGGCTCCATAACGAAATACAAATTAATATATTCGATTCATACCTTTTAACACCAAATACTAAGTTTATGATATGATTATCTCAGTCTAAAACGGTTTATTTATACAAGTAGGTAATTTACAAGTAGTGCCACCTGGTGAGGATTTATGTAACTAGTTTTCAGACACTCAAGTTAGCACAATAGTTAGTGAACTAAGTTAAGTTTAATGCTTTATCAAGCTAATTTGCATTGCTGCTGTCTTTACTGCTGATACAATTCTTGGTAGTCATGTAATAAATTAAACCTTTCGAGAACTAATTAACTCAAAAACCAGTTCAAATATGTATTCTTAGATTTCGGACCACGATTAAACATTCTTTGGTTTTGCTGGTTTCTGGTAACTCAGGCTCTTCAAGGTTCAAAGACGTCGTATAATTCGCAAGAGGGAACGAATTTTAACTAACTTTTCCAGTTGTTACCTAACTTTTTAAGAAACACTTGCTGGTTTATGGATGGTGCCTTCTTGTGCTTATGTCCTTTTACAGTTGGAATACCACGAAATCTAAAGCTAGAAAGCCTGGTGCCGATAGCTCAATAGATGCTTAGATAAACTGAAAACTGATAAACAGATAATAGATTCATTGGTGGAGAGACAGATAGATAGTTAGATAGATAAATAGAGAGATAGAGAGATAGAGAGATAGAGAGATAGAGAGATAGATAGATACATAGATGGATAGATACATGGATAGATAGACTGTTAGATAGATAGATATATAGATAGATAGATAGATAAAGGTAGATAGACTGACAGATTGATAGGTAGATAGATAGAGAGAGCGATAGACAGAGAGATAGATAGATAGATAAATGGATAGATAGATAGATAGATAGATAGGTAGATAGGTAGATAGGTAGATAGGTAGATAGGTAGATAGATTGTTAGATGGATAGATAGATAGACAGATAAAACAGATAGATAGATTGTTAGATAGATAGGTAGATAGATGTATCAATAGATAGATAAATAGATAGATGGATAGATAGACAGGCATTCATATAGTTAGACTCAGAGACACTGCAAACATTGTGTTCAGTCTGTCTATAAAAGCAGATGTTACATGGAACTTAAAATCGTCTTGATTCTATAAAGTATAATAGGTTTCCAATTGTTGTTACAAGATTCTAACTGCAATCTCGCATGAAGTTAAAAAAGGATCAAGCAATAACATTTATTCCCCGAGTTTTTCAGACTGGGACCAAAGTAGGACGGAAAATTTACATGAAAAGCCAGTTTATTGAAAACTGAACGTGGCCATAATTACATATTAATATTCTACTGAAAGTAAACGGTTTTCTACATCTGCTTTTGACTGTGACTGAACATTCTCCCTCGTTAGCCTTTAGAGAATTTAATCAGTTTCCCCGCCTCGACGGAAACAGGTTATAGGAACAACAGAGAAAGAATGACACTGAATTTCTTCAGAAATCTCATTTGCAACTCGTAACATTCCTGCAATTCTCTTCCGCATCTTATTCTTGCTCAGGTAGTTTTGCTAATTAAAGTACATCAGATTAGTACAGCGTGATTAAACTTTATCAATATTAGGTAATACGTTTTAAGAAGATGAAATATATACAGGTGTTTTAGGAACTGGTGGCGCCATCTAACCGTCTATGAAATGACTAGGTTAGACACAAGATTCTATTTAAGACTGATCTGTCTGTCTATCTGTCTAGTACTAGCTGTATATCTCCCTATCTATCTATCATCTATCAATCTGACTATCTATCCATCTGCCTATCTAACTATCTGTCTACTTACCTATCGATTTACCTATCGATCTATCTGTCTTTGTCCATCCGTCTACCTATGTAACCATGTAACTAAGCATCTTTGCACTGTTCATGTATCATTATATCTAGCTATCCATCTATCTACCTATTTATATATCTGTCTATCTGTTTATCCATTCATCTATCTATATATCTATGTAACTAAGCATCTTTGTACTGTTTGCTTATCTGTGTATCTATCTATCCATCTATCATCTCTATCAATCTATCTATCTATTTATCTACCTATCTATCTATCTACCTGCCTACCTACTTATCTACTTACCCCTTCTATCTATCTAACTTATCCCTTTACATATCTCTAACGAACTAATATACCTTGTACCTTCTCAGTTCAGTTTTAGATCTATAGCATTGTAACAAGTTCCCTTTCATTCCTTTCGGGAAGACAGTAGGTACAGCAGTACCGTATAGCAGACACTTTTGGAGTTATTGTCGTATCAAGCTTTTCCGCCAGGGCTACAGCCGTAAAGTACAACAGCCTGACTGGCGTTATTTCACAGGGGGGCGACTCGCTGTAGACGTACTTTCTACTTAACGGTGTTAACCTTCACAGCAAGGTGTCAAATCAGGAAGCCAAGCAGCCCCGGTAAGCGCCCAGCTGCAGCCGGCCAAAGTCCCGGGATTTTCATCTTGATTTCCCTCCTGGGAGGCAAGACGGGAAATAAGGCAACGGGGGTAAACGACAAGGTAGCTTTAGCAAATCTTCCGCTGCCACCGTAACTACTACTTGTGCATTTCCTACTGTACTAACCGTACACTACTCTTGTATAACTTATGTCAATTCTACTACTAGTACTATTGCTGCTTTATATTACTACTAGCACTACCGTACTAGTCTTCCTATTATTGATGCTACTACTACTACTACTACTACTACTACTACTACTACTACCACTACTACCACTACTACTACTTCTACTACTTCTACTACTGCTACTTGTTCTACTACTACTATTACTACTGCTACTACTACTATTACTACTACTACCACTACTACTACTACTACTACCACTACCACTACTACCACTACTACTACTTCTCCTACTTCTACTACTGCTACTTCTTCTACTACTACTACTACTACCACTACTAAGACAGCTACGACTACTGCTACTACTGCTACTACTACTGCTGCTTCCACTAGCATACTTACATTTTTACTACAATGACAGTTATCATTAGTAGTAGCGTTTTCTACTTGTGCTACTATTAGCAGTAATACAACTAATACTACTAATACTACTAATACTACCAATAATTACCAATACTTACCAATACTACCAGTACTACCAATACTACTAATGCTACTAATATTACTAACACTACCAATTCTACTAATACTACTAGTCCCACTTATACTAGAACTACAGTCAGTACCATGATATCGCGACTTGTAATAGTGCACCATTCATTAGCCACCATATCACATACTAGTATTGACTAGGAACGATGTGGTACTATCATATTTACAAGCTTTAAACTGTAATGTTTGGAAACAATACATTTAGAAGATAATACTCGACACTTTAACGGAGAACTTGAGAATAACTTGAGAATATTCAGCTGCTATTTCAACGTAGTAGTACTGTTTCAAGTGGTTTTTAAGCAATACCAAGTTTCACAACACAGAATCTTGGTTATTCCGTAAAAGTTCCATAAAAGTTTACGAAAATCTTCAACATTTATTTTCAATTATAGATATTGTCTTTCAGCACTATGATAGACTTATAAAGGTACTGAAAGAATGGATGTTTATTTATGAAGTCAGTCTGTGTTTTTATTGTTTCAACCGCTGTAAGTATCGCTCATAAATCTCGGGTTTATAAGATAACTCTCGATGAATAAAAGGAGGAATAAACGGGAAACACGGGGGGTCTCGTAAAACAAACGCATAGTCGAGTCGAGCTCCCTTAACAACCAAACCCTATAAGCATATATTTCAGTGGTAGTCGTGGCTAATGGTGACCATTACTACATATTTATGGCGACAAGCAACTTTTATGCACGCGAGATGATTAGAAAACCCTGTTGACTAGAAACTCTATCAAAAGATCGCCTTTGTCACTTCTGGAGGGAGAAAAGTGCTTGGAAGATTACGCAACGTTCAATTTCAGCACAATTTTTAAGTCATTTTCAAAACAGTGTTAACATTCGATCAATTGCAATAACTTTGATATAAAAGGTAAAAAATACAGATACAAATATAGTTATATAACTTTTCGTATAAAACCCAAAGAAGCTTGGAACTGTGGTAGTGGAATGTTGTGGAGCATTTGTGGAGTGAGCTGGAGCAATCCTACGAAAGTTGCTACATCGAGATGATGAATCTGATAGTAGTCTGAACCTTTGAATGGTCTTGGAGATCTCAAAACCATAAACTAATCATCTCCAGTTAATTATAACACTAAGATCTTGGAAACGATAATGAGTTCCACTGAATTCCACCAAGTTCCACCATATGGTTATATAAGCGTGGAAGTGAGCCAAGTCTTCATAAGTACCAATTACGCGTACAATTGTGTTCCAGAACCATGGAGAACCTTCTTGAAGCAGTACAAGAATGCTTCCAGTTTCACAATAGCAAGTGTTCCAGACACTTTGCAATTACAGCGCGATGATAGGGACCGTCAATAGAAGAACTTTTTTCCTCAGAACCATTCAACGAAGATACTCCAGTAGACAAGATTGAGTATGGCGAAACTGACGGGGAAGAAAATTCGAGATAGGCGATCGATGAAAATGGCTCGATTACGACGCAATTGCATCAGACTATGGCAGCTCGCCGTGCTTAATGGTTTCCGAACCCGCTCGGGTTTCATCGCATTATTACAAATGGAAGGGAGTCCCATATTGTTGCTACTACTGCGCCCGTTCTGTCTCAGACTGTCCGCAGACTTGCCACCATTTGTTTCAGCGTTGTCCGCAGCTACCGCGTCACCGCTCGCCACTTGAGACTCGGTGATAATGATGTTCAGGTTGGGGATGCTGCTCGACCTGGACACTGATAATTAACAATATGAAAGTTAATTAGTCCTTGGTAAAGCTGATGAAACATCCGACCAAGTTGCCAGTAATCATAACATTCAACTGCTATTGACTTAAATTACTCAATAGATGGCGATAGTGTTTCTGTCAACGTATGTAGATTTTCATACTCGAAACATGCATGGTTACCTTCTGAGTAACTGGTGTTTCTTCTGAGTCTGTGCTGCCTTGCCGCTGCACTGAAACTCTCCTCATTATGCACGTGGACTTGAAACTCGCCGAGAAGCGCGCTGCCCTGTGCATTCAACCTACGGCAAAGGGTAGACGCATCGCCGGCTGCGGCTGTCTCGCCGGTAGTCGATTCCGGCCCGAGACCGGTAGTGGCGGAAGCGGGATCTTTAACAGCGGTGGCGTGTTTGCTGGAGATGAGGCGAGTGGCCGTGAAGATACTGCGCATTCCGCGCTTGAGCGCGCTCTCTTCGCCCTCGACGATGTCGCCCAGCACCACGTTGACCAGAGCGTACTCCATTAGGGAGCAGAAGACGAAGACGGTGCAACCGGACATGAATACGTCGATAGCCTGCCATTTGCAATTCAGACATTAGTTTACGAATGGTTACTACTGTCACAGTTGGTCAGAAACCAAATATGACGAGGTTTTCTGGTTCATTTTAATCAGACGGCTGACAACGGCTGAAACTGTTGAACTTCAGTATTAAATCTAGTCATCGCTGACTTTTTTTCTTCATTCCCGAGTTTCTTTTTTGAAAAACTAACCTTGTGGTTAGTAGGGTCGTTTGACCTAGGGAACATAGCCAGAGGGCAAAAGTCAAGCCAGCCCTTTGTTAGTACGAACCCAGTATGTTCGCCTTTGATTCTTTTCATTAATTTAAAACATCGATAACTTTAAACGTACTTGTAATTTAACATTAATCTCATTAAGGTTTAATTTCCATTGATTGAATCATTGTAGTTCTACAATAGTTAATAATAAGTTTGATGTTTAAGAATGACATGGTAGTTGTAATTAGAAATGTACATTAATTTAACGTGGTACTTCTAGGTTATGACTTGAGACTTCTAACAGTATACTTGAAAGATCTATAAAATCTAAAAGCTACGCATCAATTGGCGTCAAATGAAGCTAAAAACCCGCGTAGAAAGATGTAAAAGGACAACTTTGAAGCCAAGTTCCTAGAGACTTGAAAGGATGATTAAACTTTGGAGCGCTACCTGAAAGGAGACGAAAACCTTTGATGTTTCCAAAGCTAAACCTGGAACTACTCAAGCGCTCTAATTTATTCAAAAAGATAAAAGATAATAAGTATAGATGAATAAATAATTAGATGCATGGTATGGTTGGGATAGACGGATAGACAGACTGATAGGCAGATAGATAGATAGATAGATTGTTGGATAGATAGACAGTTGGATGAACGGATAGACAGACAGACGGATAGAAATATATAGATAGATAGATAGATAGATAGACAGATAAATAGCATAAATAGATACGATAAGTAGATAGATCAATGAATAGCCAGATGGATGGATAGGTAGACAGACAGCTAGATAGACAAATAGATAGATAGACAGATGGATTGATGAATAGATAGATAGATAGATAGATAGACAGATAGACAGACCGAGAGAGAGAGATAGAGAAAGATAGATAGGATACATAAATAAATAGATAGATAGATAGATAGATATAGACAGACAGATAGGCAGACAGACAGACAGATAGATAGATATATAGATAGATGGATAGACAGATAAATAGATTGACCGATAAGTAGACAGATCAATCAATAGCCAGATGGATGGATAGGTAGACAGACAGCTAGATAGACAAATAGATAGATAGACAGATGGATTGATGAATAGATAGATAGATAGACAGACAGATATAGATAGATAGAGAAAGATAGATAGATACATGAATAAATAGATAGATATTGATAGATAGATAGATAGATAGATAGATAGATAGATAGATAGATAGATAGATAGATAGATAGGCACTTGGATAGACAGATAAATAAATAAAATGGTACAGGCGTTCCCACTGTTCCAGTAATCCAATTTAACGCTACTTTCACATAGTTACGTAATTTTTTTTTTCAACGTCGAAATGAATTTCAGACTGAAAGTAGCCAGTAGATTCTTTAAAGATTCTCAAGTTAAAGAAATGAGAATAACCCACACCATCGGAAAGCGAGAGAGAGAGAGAGCGAGGCGTTTGACAGGTTTCTCACGAGTATTTACTGTATCTAATGAGAAATCTAACCAGCGCAGCAGAACTTGTCACGTGGAACGGTTAAAAGTTGGTAAAACGGTTCTCCCCATGGGCGCCTGTCAAGTTAGCAAAGTTGTTGAAGTAAAGTTTTCAATAGACAAGATTCTTTCGGTTCTTAATACTTTTCAATTCCGTCGTAACATCTTCACATTTCAGGTTAAGTCTGGTTAAGTTTTGAAAGGTAACTTGGTTTGTTGACGCACCTTGATGTAAGAGACGGGTGGCAGTGATTTCTGCGAATTGGCGTGCTGTGTCGACAGAGTCAGCAGCGAAGTGACACCCAGAGTGACACGAGCCGGCACCGCCTCGGGACGGATCCAGAACGAGATCCATGACATGATTACGATCAGACATGTTGGCACGTACGTGTGAAAGAAGTAGTAGCCCAGACGTCGACGCAGCGTGAATACCACCTCCAGGCACGTGAAATTGCCTATTACAAAAAACCAATAACAATGAACTGCTAATTTAGACTTGACGCCATAGTATTCCGTCTTAACTGGTGTCGCCATAACAGATACTGATTGCACTAAAAGTTAACAGTCATACCAAATCTCCGACCATAAGGTATATTTCTGACCCGTGATATAGCGATATAAAGTACTGGTGTTAGCCTTCCCATTTAGTGATGATTACTACTTTTAGTAGTACGGCTTTGGCCCCCGCTTGGAAATGGTGGGACCCTTTTTCATGTGACAAAATCATTCTCCTCTTGTGCACTAAAATAGCTTTACTACTGTCCCCTTTTAGTAGCGAGTCGTAAAGAAGGTCCCATACAGTTCCAGCGCTCGGTTAACAGCACTCTGCTAACTTCTATCAGTGTCCCCTCTTGCTCTGTTAAAACATCTAGTGGGTTTGGCTAGGAGGAGTACACAGGACAGTTATATATGACTATTCTCTGATGATTGTGTTATTTTTTTAGCATTAGTTAATTAGCTGGTTAGTTAGCTAGTTAGATAGTTCGAGAATTCAGCTATTCACCTAGTTAGTTGACTCGTTAGCTAGTTAGTCGCTTAGTTAGGTAGGCAGGTAGGTAGGTAGCTAGTTAGCTATTTACGGTGGGTTAGTTAGTTAGTTAGCTGGTTAGTTAGCTAGTTAGTTTGCTAGTTAGTTAGTTCGATAGTTCAGCTATTTACCTAGTTAGTTGACTCGTTAGTTGGTTAGTTAAGCTAGTTAGCTAGTTACTCGCTTAGTTAGGTAGTAGGTAGGTAGCTAGTTAGTTATTTACAGGGTTGGTTAGTTAGTTATTGGTTAGTTCGTTTGTTAGATTGGTTAAAAGCTAGTTAGCTAACTAGAAAGTTAGTTAGTTATTTACTACCTGGTTTATCTAGTCCATTAGTTAGTTAGTTAGTTAAACTAGTTAGGCAGTTAGTTGATTAAGTTAGTAAAGTAGTTAGGTGGCTAGTTAGTCATAATTGGTTAGTTAGTTCGTTTGTTAATTATTTAAGCTACTTAGCTGTTAAAGCAGTCCTACTAAATGCTACTTATTGCTACTTACTGCCGTTTACTACTTACTTACTGCTACTTACTATTAAAAGTTCTAAGCGGTTTGAAGCACATTGTACTACAGTTTCACGATCCGACTAGAACTACAAGTAGTGAAACTGCGAATAGTACGAATAGAGCGTTTCAGCGCTGAATATCGTGTTGCTAGCACTGGAATTCGCCAGTAGCTAGTTTGCTAGCAATCGATACTGTAGTACTTACTGCTATTCTGTTACTTAATTACTTACTAGCAGCTTAGCAACTAGTGAGTAGCATCGTTAGCAAGTTGGTAGCTTCATTAATCACTTTCTTCTTACGGGACTTGTTAATTAGAAGCAAAGTTTTTAAGTAAAGAAGTTTAGTTTTTTAAGCGAAACTTTTAGCTTGATGATATAAACTCGCGTAATTAGCACGAGTAGCAGCAAAGTCGGCTCGAGTGCTAACGATGAAGCAAAGTAGGCAGTATTGAATGCCAAACTCAAAAGCTCATTATCCTTTGACGAATGTGAGCGAGACAGGGCGTATTACACGGATCAAAGGATCAATAGCGGAAAGAAGGGCTAACCAACTCTTCACCTACCAGTTCTCTATCGAATCTAATAAACTCTGGGTAAATGTTATTAGTATTAAAGGTTCTCCTTCTATCTGCTTATTGGGAGTATGGGTCGATCGCTTTTTCCGTTCGTGCTTTGGCATTTGATACGGGAGCTAGTTAAGTGTTAGCTCCTTGAGCTACTAACAGATCAGACGTGTGATTGGTTAGTCGATTGACAAGTCAGCAGAGTAAGTAGCCAAGCAGTCGGCTGGGTTATAGTTAAACAATAAAACTAGTTAGCCTGTAAGTAGTTAGTTAGTTATGGTAACTGTTTTTGAACTTGCTAGTTGAATAATTAGTCGATTAGCAAGTCAGCAAACTAGCAGCCAAGCAGTCGGCTGGGTTATAGTTGAACAAGAAAACTAGTTAGCCTGTAGTTAGTTAAGAGTTAGCTAGTAATAGTAACTCTTTCTGAACTTGCTAGTTGAATAGTCGATTAGCAAGTCAGCATAGCAAGCAGCCAAGCAGTCGGCTGGGTTATAGTTAAACAAGAAAACTAGTTAGCCTGTAAGTAGTTAAAGAGCTGGCTAGTTATGATAACTCTTTTTGTATTTGCTAATTGAACGACTAGTTCCTTATTCGTCCGAGACATAAGTCAAATTAGTTGTTGATTGTTAGTTGTTGACTCATTAGCTTGACTAGCTAATGAGTCTACGATATTATAGCTGTTAGTTAAACACCTAATTAGCATGCAACTTAGCTAGTTGGGGTTAAATATTAATGTACATTCATAGAAGTATATGGTTGCATGATGAACAAGATGGTAAAATGGTTACTAATGAATCGACCGATAGTTTTAGTTGGTAGTCAAACACTTAGCATAGCTAGTTAGGGTCGACTGCTATAAGCACACTACGTAATAAACCCATATAGTTGAATAGTTACATGACGATCAAGCTGGTTCCTAATTAGTTGACTAATAGCTTAGTTGGTAGTTGGTAGTTAAACACTTAGCATGACAGCCTTGCTAGTTAGGGTTATTTCTGTATGGTAGCTAGATGATGAATAAGATGTCCATGATGTAAAGGAATAGCCATTTCATAAACTAGTTAAACCTACTAGTTAGCTGGGCAGTTCTAGGCATCACTAGCTAAGCTCTAGGCGGGCATCAATAGGGTGTTGTGATCATCACTTTGGCAGTGGTTGATTCGTTTAACTATAAATTATAGTTTGCTAGATTTTTTCTTCCTGTTCCAGGACACTGCAAGTTGTCCCACGTAATTTCCGCTTGTAAAAAAAACACACAAAAATAAGACAAACAGAAAAACTGTTAGCTATCCAATCACGAGTGGACAGGAATAGGAGACGCAGGCTGCCCAATTTGATCCTTCGACATCCCAAGTGTCGATGCCAAATGCTTTTCCTGCAGCCGCGAGGATTTCCTTTGTCCCTCACGGGTTCCAGCGCGAGATCCAAAAACCGTATGGTCTTGTACGTTATACTGATCTCGCGTATATGATACGGTAAAAGGGGAAAACAATAACACATATATATATATAGAAAAATAATAATAGGAAGATGTAAGGACGAGGGGTTCTTCATTGCTAGATAGATAGATAGACAGATGAATAGTTAGACAGAAAGACAGATAGATAGATAGATAGATAGAAAGACAGAGA